>MU155254.1:0-93841 GCA_015484465.1 Pholiota conissans
GTTGCTAAAATTAGCCCTTGCCAATGTAGCGCCCAAGTGTAAAATTCGCGTTTTTCTGCTCCCGTACTGCTCCCAGGTGTTCCGTCGCAACCGGAGAACGTAGAATTAGGGTACTAGGACATACGTTGCTAGTTTGCCACTGATCGCGCCGCTGCAAAGCTTATAGCTCGCGTTATCGTCGTCGAGCTTGCGCTATCGGGGTGAGAATAGTGCTGATGGCACAGCCACTTGTCGTGCCGGCGCGGTCCGCGAGCAAAAAATGGGCGGTTTGGTGGCTAGGGTGATGCGCTGCGCATCAGCGTACTCCAAAGGCTGTTGAGTCAAACAAGACAGACCCTGCCACGCTTCCTGCCCTTCCACCTACTTCAACGACAAAGAAGATGCTACCGTGCGAGCCTTTGTATGAGATTTTCCCCTTTATTCCACCCTCTGTCATTTTGGAAATTGTGCGCTTCGAGTTTAGCCCACTCGACCTTTACAAACTCGATGCCACTGCTTGGTTAAAGTCTGACCAAGTCTCGCAAATTCGCCACATACGCAAGGCACAAGATTTTCGAGTTTATGGTGCCGCAAGAAACAGTAAAGCCACCAAGGACTGCTACCCAGACTTCTTGTCTGTGCTCGGACCACTGCTTGTCTACTTTGATGTCCTTGCTTCCTTTGCAGCATCTGCTGGCAAAGTTGCTGGCACCTATACAGTCGTTCGGTGCTGCTCAGAATATTGCAACAGTTTGGCCTTCCTTAGTGGCAAATACGATTGGCCACCGGTCCTTCAGTACCACATACAATTCTTCCTCAAACGCTCGACAGATATGGCAGGTGGGATGTATACCGGTTGGAATTTTGAAGATCGCCTCCTTATAGACGAATATCTCGCTGGACACTTGCGCATGCCAATCTAATGGTGCCCAAATTCGAATACACGATACGAATAACTATTGTATTGAAGTTCTTCGAATCCTAGGAGCAGGTATTGCATTATTCAGTGTCTAGTAAAGATCTAGAATATAATGTAAAGTCCCTTGATAGTTAGTGGTATAAATATCACCGTGTTCCGCCCTTTACAGCAGACCGAAAAAGTAGAACAAGAACGCCAAAAGTAGTGCCAGAGCAGAACAAAGATGTACGCCATAGTCCGTCCAAATACTGTTGACAACAAATACGGCTTTAGGCGGGGGTACGATAGACACCTGGATCTGGTGCCTCGCGCCAGGCGAGGCATCCTGAGTGACAACAAACAAGGTTTGTCGCTTCTCGTCGTGTACCCATTTATCGCCTTTTCCGAGGCCTTGAACTACGATGCCCCGCAAGTGCGTCAGTTGTGCAGGTATAAATATCTCCGTCTCGCGAGAGATAAGAGGGTGGTGCAGAACCAGTGGGGGGTCAGAGACGCAGGGGGATCCCGAGTTACCAGCGTCCCGGCCTTCGGGAATAGGGCTTGCCCACTCGTACGTGAAGCTTCCTGTGTTCATTTCGTATTCGAAACGAAGTGGAATCCCGGCGGTCTTGGCAGCATATGGTCGAACGATAGCAGAGAGAATCCTGCCACCTTCATCCAGAGAAGAAGATTCTTGATCGTAGGAGAGATTTGCCGCAGGGAGCGCCCTATCCCTGCTGAACCAAGAGAAGTTTTCCCCGTTCCAATCGTCGCCTCGTTCGTCAGTGTTGTATGGATTGTAGTTCCATAATCTATGGCTCCAGGTTCAGAAAGGGAGACTAGAGTATATTAGGGAGAGATACGTACGTGAATCCGACCAGCGCTTTTTCAAGGGCCGTAATCATAGCATCCATCATCCGAGCCTGGAAGACGAAATTGTTCGTCTTAAACGCTTCGCCTTGGCTGCGTTTCCAAAGGCATCAGTCGTCGGTCAATCGTGTATATGCACCAGATTGCTTACTTCATATCCATAGGTATTCCACATTCTCCGATAAGTACTGGTGTCTCTCCAAGCGAACGATAACTGTTCTCGACAATATTGCGAATCTGCAGACTAAAATTCTCCCGAGCGCCTTTCTGTCCCCAGTAGAATGCATTCAAAGGGAACATACCCTAATATTATGTCAATACCGAAGAAAAAATCAGACGAGAGATGTCATTCAAACAAACCCTAGAAAGCCCTTGCACATTGACGGAGAAATTGCTGAAGGCTTTCAAGAAGAGGCCGTTCAAGTCGTACCTGGTCTCGCAATTAGAAGGTCTACGGATATTCCACAAGATCGATGGTATACCAATGGGGCGCAAAAACCATATTGGGAGGACGGCGTTCTTCTGTCCAGGACGAGGGAGCGAACTAAGGGGGTAAAAATCTATCAAGACAATGCAAAAAAAAAAAAAAAAAAAAATCACAGATCAAATGTAAACCAACCTCGTTAGGAATAGGCTCCAGGAAAACCAGCTTTGAGTCTGATGATGCCTTTCTCACCATCTCGGCCCACTTCTTCGCAAGGGGGAAGTACAGATCCGTGTACCACTCGATCTAGTAGGCCCAATCCACAATTAGGAATTTATATATAATAGTGGGCTCAAGATCAACTAAACGTACCTTGGCGCCAGTATCTGGATGTTGCTTGAAGTAATTCTCGCGCAGCGCAACAGCCTTGTCAGTGACCTCATTCCACCGCCACACATCGTGATATTCCCAGAGACAGCGACCCTGGGTGGGACCATCGGTACGCCAGGCTTTAGTTTTTGAGGCATTGAGAACGGTATGAGAGGTATGCTTGGTAGGCATGGGGAATGAGCGTGTCCATGTGGCAACTTCGGTTGGATGGCCAGCACCCAGTTGGAAAGATTGGAAAGCGGAAGCTGATGAAGCGGTGGGTTTAATGCGCATTCGAAGCATGACCCTTGAGCATCACTTACGGACGTGCGACAAATGAAGGTCGGTATTGTAATCGAAAGCATGCAATGAAGGAACATTGATATAGCCTCTGTGAGGCTCATTCATCATCTAAAATGGTTTTAAATGTTAATCCACGGTTGACCTGACGAATTGCACACCTGAAATCCAAGAACACCCTCAAGATCCCCAACAGCCTGCACCACCTGCTCCCACATATCGAAAAACGCGCGTTGAAGAAATTGCTGAATCGGAACTTCCTGGTTGTGCCTGTTCTTCACGCGTAGCTTGGGCGCAAAGATATCTCCGGCCCAAAATAGCGTCCTGTATCACGAAATTACAATCACTAAAAAGGTGCTCATGACAAGCAAGCATATACGCACGCCATAGTCGCCGCCGCCAACTTCTGATATCCACACGGCCAGAGACCACGTTCTGCATCGACATGTCCGCCTCCTCGTTGACCATGTAGCCATGCCGCACCGGTATCTTCAATAGCATGCAAATCGAATCCTACGACTTCAAGTGTCCATGCTGGCGCGCCAGAGCCTCCGCAGTAGCGCGACCAGACGTCCTGATGTACGGAGACGAAGGCTTTTATGCCGTATTGCGGGAGAAGGGTGAGCAGACTGCGGATGTATGTGAGGTATTCGGCGTCGTAAATTCCTCTATCGTAAAGTTAGCGTGTACGGGATATCAGAAAGGATGCATATGCCAACGTACGGGCCAGCGTGCTCAACAGCTTCCCATGTCACCAGAAACCGAACTGGTGAATTATTAAAAAATGTGTCTTCCCTAAGCAAATAACCACGTACTGTAAGTCAACCCCCACCTTCGCAGACGGGAGAAGTGCTCATGCGCTTCTTCCAGAGGAAATGGTCGTCCCACAAACGTCACAGAGCGATGATCACCAGGGAATGAGGCATGGTTGTGGTCGACAGGCCTAAAACATCTAAGCTTCTTTATGTAGACAAAACGCGAAAAAAAAAACGCACGTTTTACACGACCCCGACAAGTTAACCCCTCGCAAACTGCAAACGCGTCCGAATGCATCGACAAAGTTTCGTCCGTCGATATGTAGGTCTCCACCCGTTCCATTAGCAGACCAGTCGTGAGCGTATGAAGAAACAGATCCGGGTGTGTATGACAGATCTTTCGAGGGGTGAAATGCCTGGGATAACAGATAACGGACGAGTTCGATGAGTATGTGTCGTTCAATGAGGCCGCTGGCGCGTTAACAACAGTGACGAACCTGTTTCCTTGTTGGTATTGGTTGCTCCTTGACTTGAGGTACGTTTGTTGGACGTTTGTTGGACTGTTCGTCTTCCACTAGTACGAATGAAGCATCCATGGAGGAAAGGAATGATGGTGGTTCGATTGAATGACTCGGACAACTCAGTGGGAATGAAATTGACTTTTGATCGCCGCCGCTATCACTGCGGTCACCATAGGAAAACGAACAGTGGATATTCAGTGTATATTCTAACAGTTGGGTGTACCTATGTTATATGCTAGTGAGAAGAAATATACATACGTAAAGTAATATTGGGTATAATTCGTTAACAAGCTTCACATGAATAAACAAAGCAACAAAACGAAGGTGATTCCAGAATTCCAGTATTAAGGTAAGTAGATATGGAGACATGAAGAAAGCAGATCCCCATAATTACAGATTTTGCGGCAATAGATTCCCATCATTGTCTTCATTGATTCCAGAGTATATCCAAAAAGGTATTCCACCTCGCATCTTTCCCAACTTGATCCCACCCCATGAGGCGCACCTTGCCACCGACACAGATGGCCCCCTGAAAATCAGAGTTCAGATCCCAAATCTTCCGCATGATGTTGAGGGAGTCGATTTTCTCATGCGGGGTAAGAGAGAGGCGCCACACTTCCGGTGCAACGTCGTCTGTACCAGGAACATCGACGAAACAACAGATGATGACCGTCGAATCGAATGCTGATATAGCCACCGATGGGCGGGAGACAGAATACCATCTGACATTGGAAGGGAAGGTACCAGTGATATCCGCGGTCGCTGGTTGGAATTTCTTGTGCTCGGTGTGGAAAAAGATATTGTTTTCGGGAGTGAAATTGATGTGCTGCATCCATGTAACCTCATTAGAAATTAACCTGAAGAATAGGTTTGGCCAACACGGACCTCACTATCCGTTAAGCGACCGGGCGTTAGTAGTATTTTGGCGCCGTTATAGACAGCGCATGCCTCCTGGAAAACCATACCAACAGGAACTGCGCTCGAATAAGGTTCGTCGCAAGTCGACCACGACCATACCCCCTTGTCCGCAAGATGCTCTGCGATGCTGTACGAGTAGTAAGGTTGAGGATCATCCCCAAACCTTCGGTACCCACCAAATACGTAGATGCGACTCCCAACAGCGACGACTGCTGGGCTGATGCGCGGACCAGGGGCTATGCCTTGAATGTCTAGATTCCACCATTCCCGCGCGGTGGGATCGACAAGAACGATTCCCGACCTGGCTTGTTGTGTTTGACCGTCAAACCCTCCAACAATAGCGATATAGCTGCTATTACGCATTCGGAGAAGGGTGGCGCCCGGAGAACTGATACAAGGTAAAGGTTCTTCAGACCGTGTTGAGAAGCGGTCGTGTGGGTTATGAATCCAATTCAAGCGATACTGAATGCAAATGTTGGCAGACAAAGAATTAGAAACTTCAAGGTTAGCGCTTACCGTTAGATTGGTCCATCTCATGTTCGACACATCGCAGATGGAGAAGTCAGATGTAGGACTATCATCCTTCGCCCCGTATAAAACGCCCCCATACATGTAGACCTGATTGGTGTAGGGATCCTCTATAATATTGGAGAGATCATTGTATCGCGGACAATCTCCTATACTGCGTTTAATCTGAAAATTGGGATGTCTGCCCTCGTTCGTGCTGTTGTTCGTTGAATTCGCCCCGCGACGCTCGCCCATTTTTTGAGCGCGTTTCTGGGCATTTTTCGCTCGGGTGAGGCTGATCGGTCGCATCCTCGCAGTAGGCCGTCTTGACGGGCTGAGTATCGAGCTTGATGATGAAGTAGGTCCATTACTAGAGGCCATTATGAGAGCAAGAAAGCAAGCGATTGGAGGACCACTGGCAGGACCCTGTTGATTAGGAAACAAGTCAGGTGATCGTTTGTTTCCATTTGCGCTCGCACTAAGCCGCAGCGGCGCGCTCGCCTGATGCCAAACCCCATTATCTCTCCAGGTCTTTCGATGTCCGTCCACCCAGTCAAAAGACCGAGACTAAGCAATGCTCGTGCCTCTCAAAGTCATCCTGTGCGCTCTCAGGAATCTCGCGACCCAGAACCGGAAAGAACAAGGGCACAGAATTGTACCGGCGCTAGTCGCAAAAACGCTGTGATAAAAACTGCGCTGGGAGACATTCCCCCTTATAATGATTATCCCTATCATCTCGAGGACAAATTCAACAAGAAACTGTACTCCATTGGCGGTTTTCGTTGCGACGATCATTCTAATACCCCCACAACAGATTTTTATGTCTGCGATACGAGTACTATGCAATGGACAAACCGGACTGTATGTCCTTCTGATTCTGTAGCAGATATTGTACTCTCGACTGAGCTCTTACATTTGAATCCTCGCTAATTCCATTTAGAATTGCCTGACAAAACGCGACCCTTACGCTGTTCAGCGCAACCCACTCAGTAGAGCGGAGCGAACACGGTCCACGAAACCCCAGGCTCTTCCCGCCATCAATGTCCCGGGCGTCGCCCTCCTCCGTCTTGAAACCAGAAGCTTCGTCGTCATGTTCGGAGGATTCGCGTCGAATCGCGCAAGATCACAAACACTGATCATTGATCCTGATCGACGTGAATGGTGGGAGTTGCAGATTGCAGGCGGCGATGTCGTGCCTCGCATCAACCCAGCCATGGTTGGTATCAACAACAAAATATACATCTTTAGCGGCTATCGACAATTTGGCGCCAACACTCAAGCACACCAGTCTTACAGCATCATGGAGTTTGATCTGGATTCAGGAGATTGTCGTTGGACGACTCGTGATCGTCCTTATCCAGCTCTGGTTCGCGCTGGCCAAGCTTTCCAGGATGCATGCTCTGTGTTTGATGGCATAAAGATCCTTTTAACACCCGGTGAGCCAACAGAGAGTAAAGAGGTATGAATAAATTGAACAATCTTTGCAATCTAAGGGTTAACTGAGCACTTTGTAGCCCATCAACATCACACTTGAGAACACATTTTTCTACCACGTAACGAATGACAGCTTTCAGTCAGCCACTGCAGGCATTTCAGGTGCCCTGCCGCAGAAAATGCGATGGTATGACACTTACTGCCCTCCGAGGCCTCAGAAGTCAACATCCAACTCATCTGAATCCACCGAATCCATCCTCATCTGCGCCTACATTGATGTTCCAGGAACAGGAGATGTCTCTCCAGAAGTATGGCGTCTCTCGCTGTGTCCAGTTGACAAAATCGAATGTCTTGGTATCAACAAAAAAATCTGGGACTTAGATTCGCAGTTCAAGTGTTCTACGTGTGTTGACGGGCTGATTCGTCTTTTGGGGACATCCAAAGATGATGCAGAAGATGCAAATGCTACGTTCGACATCTATGTTGATATACCGTGGAAGAAGTGAAACAGAACGCAATATTGGTCGCCATTTGCCTTTTTGTACTGAGCATACAGATATTTATATTTTCTTGTACTTGTGCAACAAGCAGAGACTCATCTACTGTACTTGGCTACGTAGACGAACGCTGCATCGTCAGTAGCATATCATTCAGTTTCTGATTGCCGACTGGAAGTTCAACAGTGTTCCGACTCCGACGTTGCGCCGCATTCAAAAAATCCTTTTCTTCTTGCTCTACCATGGGCCCGAATGGCAAACCTTCTATGAGCACCCCAAAGCGGCTTGCAATGCCTATAAAGCAGAAGACACGTCTCGCTCACAAAGCGCACGCCCAGAAATCAGAGAAAATTGATTCAAAGGATGATGGCGACGGTAGTGCGAATTCGCCTGTAAAAGATGCATCAGGCACTTTTCCGCCATATAACAACCATTTTGTTCTTCTACAGGATCATTTTAACAAGAAATTATACTCAATTGGCGGTTCTAGATGTGATGATAAGGGTAACAACCCTACGTCGGATTTTTGCGTCTGCGACATATCTGCTGGTATGATTTGGACGGATCTCACTGCGTGCATCCAGTTTTCTATTGGGCGCACTCTGTACTGATAAGACTATTCTGATTAGAATTGTTTGACTTATCGCAATCCTTACAGCCCTTTCAGCAGAGTCGAACGAAACCGATCTAAGAAGGGTCTCCCCCCTATCAGCTTTCCGGGCGTCGCCCTTTTTCGAATGGACGAAAACAGCTACATTGTCATGTTTGGCGGATGCGACGCTGACGAGAAACGTCCCAGATCTGAAATGGTGATAATTGATCTCGACAACCTTGAATGGTGGCAAATGCAAATCGAAGGCAGCGTCGCACCCCGCATCGACCCAGCAATGGTCACTATCGATAACTCTATATACGTTTTCAGTGGATATCGACAATCTGGTGGCAGTTCTCAGGCTCTTCAGTCATATAGCGTCGCGGAGTGCGATCTGGAATCTGGAATCTGGCGCTGGACGACTCGCGACTGTCCGTACTCTGCTCTGGTTCCAGTTGGTCAAGCGTTTCAGGAAGCGTTTTCCATCTACAACGGCACAAAAATATTGTTGACATCCGGTCGTACAACAGCGAATTCTAAGGAGGTATGTCGAGTGCTCCTGACTTTTTCAGCGTATGGACTAATCGTACTTGTCTTAGGCTATCAGCTTTAAACCAAAGAATACTTTTTTCTTTCACGCCAAAAACAAGAAATTCGAGGTAGCTACAGCAGATATCTCAGGCTCCTTACCCCAAAAAGTTCGTTGGTATCACATCTACCGTCCTTTGACGCCAGAATCAACATCGGACTCGTCGGTAATCATCTGTGGGCTTATCAACGTTCCGGGCACAAATGATGTTGCTCCAGAAGTAAATTATGGCATCTCTTTCTGAGTGCAGAGGAACGTATCGAATGCCATGACCTCAATAAAAAAATCTGGGAATTGGACGCTCAGTTTAGCTCTTTGTGTTGATGGGCAGATGCGCTTTCTCTGGACGTCTTCTGGAAATGTAGAGGAACCAAACGCTACCTTCGATATCTATGTGGATATGCTGTGAAAGAAGTGAACACAACTCTTGTACTGGCGCGTCTGACGGTGGGGATGCGTATATTTTCTATTCTTTCCTGATGCTGTGTTCGCCACTCCATCTTCATGTACGATACCTACTTTTCTGTACCCATTCCGGCCGAGTAGTGGCACTCGCGATCGTCTCTGTTGTACACATCCCATGCAGGTACAACATTTGTAACATTGGCGTGTCAACCCACATACCCATCCGTTAATGATCGAAGTCCAGTCCACTCATACATAAACGCAGACGATACATTTTGTTTCATTTGGGCGAGGGGTATTACGGAAAGGTAGTACTAAGCATCATAATGGAAAGTAATCGTAAGTGTGTGCATGTCCTTGCGCACGTATGTATAGAGACGTATCGTAAAGACGTGATTGAAAAGTAACCCCAGAAAAGGAAAGGCCAATAAATACGTAAATATGGGTAGGATATAGAACGAAGGAAAGCAATGCAAGAGAAAACTAGAGGAAGATAAAACAGATAGTGGTACAACACAAAAAATAATCTCTAGAACAAAAAAAGCAGCAATAATCCGAACCGAAAACGAAAACAAAACAACCAAAGAAAAAAAGCCTGCAAGTATCAGCTGTCCACGAGCGCACCTTAGCTGGCTTGCCGCGTGGTAGGCGTCGAGGGACGCGTACGCCTTCTCCACCATCCCTTCACGCCTGTACTCTCCTGACGCACGGCAGCCTGCTTCTGCGGTGTAACATTAACGACCACCCTGCCATCCGGCGCACTTCGATCACCTGCCCCAATAGCGCCATGTTCCCCAACTGAGTTCGAACGCTGCGTGTTATGCGCTGCAGCGCGACTCCTAGACGACTCAGAGGTCATGGTATGGATGCTTGCACTGCAACTGCTCGTGGTAGTCGTGGTGGCGCTGCTATAGACCGACTCGGCACCCTCAGTGGTGCTCATGCTCCCTTGGCGCCTTCCAATAGTGGCATTCCGGTCGAGTGCGACGCCCGATAGGCCGAGACCAAAAACGGCGGGCTCAGATCGCGATTTTCCCTTGTTCATTGCACGGGAAGGTGGAATCTCGCTGGGAGAAGGAGGCTCGTAGTATGTGAAAGGGTTCTCGTGGTGTTTCTCCGTCGTCCTGGTGGGATTGAACAACGCGTCGATAAGCGCTTCGGTAGTTTTGGTGCCGTATGCGAAAGGAAGGCGCTGGACATCGAACACAACTTCGACTTGATCGTCATCTGCATCATTTGAATCGGACTCGTCGCCGCTATCCATTGGGCTCTCAGCGCCTCCTGATGAGTTGCTCTTGTTCGACGGCTGTCGTATAGTCCTTGTAGACTTTGCTGTCTTCGGGATGGCAGTCTTCGTAGCGCCCAACAAATCGATCTCCAACTCCTCCTGATCCTTGTACGGGCCATAAATATCGAGAACCCGTGGTCGCTTCTTGACGGCATCTTGCTCCAAAAAGCCCGCGATCCCTGTCTGGATCTCGCCCTTTGCAAGAGGTGGGGGAATATAGTTTGTCTCTCCGCTCACGTACTCCATCTCGATAGTAAGCTGGATGACAAAACGTCAGTTCGCTAAATTCACAAGTACGTAATGAGGATTTGGTCATACCCTCAGAGTAGCATTCGTCTTGCTCTCTTTCAGCAGATAACGACGCTCGATGGGGCCATGACCGATGTACTCTGCGAGATTAAGATACACGGCTCCAAGGCGAGGATTCTGTGGAGGGCCCTCTGGATCGTCAGGTATCACTCGCTGCATCACAACGAGTTTCAGGGGACATGGCTGAACTTGAAGCGTTTCGCGGTCGATGTCCAGCTTGAGAATGGGATCCAGCTGCTGCGACCAAGTAATGGAGTGTTCCTTTAGCTTGAGAAAAGGTGTCATCCCGCGCACCGGCGTTGTACTGATTGGGAGCGATGGGATGTTTGAAAGGGTACCAGATGTATCATTGAGTATCGTAGTAGCTCCCGCCGTCGAGTCCGTCGCCGTTGATAGTGCAGAAAGGGTATTGATACCAGATGAATCCGCCGATAGATTTTGAGAGTGTTTTGTTTTGGAAGAACGGGACGAAACTGACGATATGATACCCTGAGGTGCCGCCGCGCCCTTCTGCCTCCGCCCACTACTGCCTACGTATCCATCCTCTGGGGGTTCCACAGTTGTAGGACTCAACATTTCGCGTAACCACCCCATCTCGCCAGAATCCTCGCGCGCCTTGCCCTTATCCGACTGTGATTTTTTCTCTCCGTTACCCATGACCCTGTCCAAAATCCCTTGTTTGTGCACCGCGAGAGTATGGACATTCTTGAACTTCCATCGCACGCCAAATTCGCCGCTGACGAAGGGGACGCTCGATATCTGGTGAATGAGGATCTTGGCGCGAAAGTAGGTGTGTCGTGGTAGTAGATGCCCAAGGTGGGCGCGGATGCCGGGAGTGGAGGGCACTGGGATTTCGTTGACGCTCACGCTGCTTCCATTGCCGTTTAGTGGTTTGTTGAGGAAAAGAGTAGCCGGCCGAGGAGATTTGAGGGTATTTTCCATGGTGGTCAAGAGGCTGCGAGAGCCACTGGAACTCGAAGGATTGTGAGACATGACCGATCGACGTCACCAGTGCGCGCTCGGTGCAGGTTGGGCGGTGGTATGTTGGACACGTCGGCGTGGATGAATGGCGAGATATTATAAGTACGGGCCTCGGAGGCTGAGTTCTAGCGTGAGTATGCTTATGATAGATTGTCCGTCCGTGTCGCTGAATATCGCGATGAGTGGGGAAGATGCCAGGATATTGCCGTTCGGAAACGCGTCCGGATTTCTACCGTGGTCTGACAGACTTGGGTGGCCCACGCGGTAGAATCAAGGAAATACTGAGGTTGGCCAGTTGTTGACGAGCATTTTTCGATGGTGGGAGTCTGGTGAGAGTCTGGTGGGGTGAAGAAAGAAACGGCGAGACAACTTTTGATGCATTCCCCCATCATCACCAGCAGCCCCAAATGGACTTGTTTCCGTCTTGGCGCCCACGAATGCTTTATAACAAAGGCCATTCTTCAAGCAAAATTCTTATTCTTGATTCAATGACGAATTAACATGCAAACCTTCCGTATAATTTTTAAAATTTTTTGTTGAACGCTGGGCGACCATGCTAAGTCTTCATTCCGCAAGGCGGTGAACATCCACGATGCAAACTGCGCTGCAGGAGGCTACGATCAAAGGGCTCACGATTATGCATGTTCTTATAAATGACTTTGCCGTAATCGCATATAACGTAGTCGAAGTTCACCCAGAGTCAGGCTCACTGTAATATGCGCACGGTGTTGAATATATCGCGCAGCTGAGTGTCGCGACATTCAGTTCTTATCTTCTCGTCCAGATCAAGGCATTTGTTATCGTACCACGTTGCATTTAGACTTTAAGCAGCTGCATCAGTTGAGTATCAGGTGTGATTTCTTCTGGGACAGAAACCTGAGGTCGCTTTCTTTGGAAAAGCGCCGAGTAGAAATAAACAGGCCTTCCGGCCACGGCCATCATGTAAATCCAGTCAGCTCATTTCGTGTAGCTCGCTGCTCGAAGCTTTGCAAAATCAGGCTGGAGGTATGATCAACTTCCTGGAGGAAAAAGAAGCCGTATAAATTTTGTAGCTCTGAATACGGAAACGTTTCCTATACCTTCAGGCAATTGTCGACCGCATATATCCACCCAGTTCACAAAGCATACAATAACCTTCCCCCAGTCCTTAAGAATATGTCCAGCTGTCATCCCACAGATAATTCAGAGTCATGTTCTTTCACGCTGTAATTCACGATGGGCATGGGATTAGATTAATTATATGCATGGTAACATTCTCCCCTCTCTTACGCACCATCTCCTCACAACAAACGCATCGCGCCACCTTTTCTGCGATGCATAATATCGGGTCCATGCGACCAAGAGTTGACTGACCATACCGTGTGTGGTCATTGTGGAATTAAGATGAGACGTAGTACCAAAACACTGCATGCCGAAGGGATTGATGAATGGGAGCTAGACTGCGACGTCTGTTCATGCAGACGTTTAGGCGGCCCATAGATAAGACTGCTGCAGAGATATTCTTGTAATAGAAGGTAAGCTTCAGAGCATTGTTCCAGTTCATCGTCACCACCGTTGTCTTCGTCCAGGAAAAGATCGAACACAGTGCGGCGAAGTTATACCCGTGGTCCAGGTTTACGCGATTAGGAGCCGCCACGCCCTGCACGTGGTGAAAATAACGCCGCGCCAGGACCTTGGTTGAGTTCAAAATTCTGGACCGCCACACGATTTCCTAGGGACAAGTATTTCAGTTTATAATGGCAAGATATAGTGTGTCAATTTTTTTTTGAGGAGCATACCGGCGGCAGAATTCGTGAGACCTTCTGCCTGTGGGAGAGGGTTTGAAGAGGATAGAACTCTACACGTTTAATCTTCTTCGAATTCTCTATCTCACGTCGAAGACGGTCCTAATCGTTCCTAAGAGACAGTGAATACAAGGCTAATGTTCCAGTATGGGTGCAAGGTGGAGAATCTTGAGAGTACATATGGCATACGGCCGTACAAAGTCCAGCTTGACGGCGTGCACAACGCTCAGTGACAGAATCTGAGAAATGTCAGTCGACTTGGAATGGCCCGCAAGCGATAGACAAAGACAACTTGGGACAGTTCTTCAAGCGGACGCTCAAGCATAAGCTTCGTCGACAAAGTACCAAGTCTTCACAGAAAAGTAAGAAGGCAGCGGTCTCCACATAGTCTTTGCTGCTTAAACGAATCCTAGAAGATCGTGTATTTCATGACGCTACATGCGTATATGATACAAAAGTCTTATCGTCGTTAGTTCAATTTCCTTCGCTTCAAAGTGCGCCGCTGGTGGTAGACAGCTGGGTCAGAATTGATGAAGGCGATTTGTTCCTTGCGGAAGTCATCTGGAATGACCGTAGTATTGAGACCATTCAACTGCAACAGAACCTATTCGAATTTGAATACGAATCACTAAACGAACGAGATAAACTTTGGACAGACCTCATTGCTCGTCGTATACTGAGGCCATTCAGGACCTACAAATATGAGTATTCAAGTCAGATTCTCGAGTACCAATGCAACGGAAACGCACGAGGAAGGCCATGTCCGTCATTCGGGTCAAGACTCGTAGCGAACGAAACCCAATAATCGATCATCAGACTGCTGAGAAGAAGGGCTGGGGCAGAAGTGTCAGGAGGAGCGCCGTAAACGAAGAAGACTTCCGACCCATGGGATACTGGACAAAATATACACGAATGTCAAGATCTGAAAAAGGCAGATGGACAGATAAATACCTCCAAGGGAAGGAGCGTTGAAAAGTTGAGGTTGAGTGAAGAGATAGCCAAAAGTTTTGACTCCGGCGCTGGCGGCGGTTTGGATCCAACTTCTACGTTGACCGTGGAAGTTTATATCACCCACTATTCGATAGAACATTTAGATAGTGCAATGATCAGGAATACAGTCAATGCTCACTGATTGCTGCTTGTCTCTTGAACCCAGAAGGAAGACCAAAAGTTTCATTTCCAGTATTGAAGGGCGACCCAAGGGCAGGGATATCTGGGTATAGTTCAAGAATTTTGTCGGCAGTAGATGTGAGAACACTTTCGGCTACGAGGGGAGGAGAGAAATTGGCGATAATAGTCTCCCGGATATCGTCCGAGGTGAAATTGCCAGTGGTTGGAGTGAAAAGAGTACCTACAAGGCATAAGCGAGGATAGAGAATTTATACACCTCAAAGCTTACCTTCATCCAAATTCGTACCCGCGATGAAAGGAAGACGCGCAAAGTGACCCTTCTTCAGCAAACGAGACGCGATGTCTGGGAACAACCCTCCAGGTCCATCGATAGTTGGGTCGAATCCAAACTCCTCGGGCGCATCGGAGATGGCGGTAACGACGCCAGTAAACATTTCCGTACTGTTCGCCTTTCTCAAGCAGTCAAATGTATGTCCACTAGTCGCCAGCGATGCGCATGATGGAACACCCGAGACAAAGTTCTGCCAGTCAACTTCCCGTCTTTCCGCATTGAACTCAACCGCAGTAGCTGGCGATCCTGACTCAAAGATCTATTGGAGGATAAAATTAGAACGAGGACAAAGATAGAAGCAGCTAGAGATTGACGTGCCGCTGCCCTTGCCAGTCTTTCAATAGGCGAGTTCAAGAATAGCACGGCGGTCATGATTGCACCGGCACTTTCACCAAATACAGTCACCTGTAGGCATATATCCAAGCGAGCGCAGTGAGTTGAACATGCCTCGTAATGTTGGAGGGTACGGTGTGAAAGCTGACCTTCTTTTTATCTCCACCAAACGTTTCGATGTTCGCTTGTACCCATTCCAGTGCTGTCAGCTGATCTTTGAGTGCAAGGTTCAGTGCCCCACGTTCATCAGCTTTGACGTTCTCGTATGAGAAAGATATACGATATGAACTCATGAGGAAGGGCAAATACCTTCTTTCCCTTGGGGAAATCCTAATGGACCTAGGCGATAGTTATAATTGACATAAATTAAAGGCGTTCCCTGGAAAAGATTTTAAGCAACTGAAATGAAACTATAACAAACAGATCCATGGACCCACTCTGGCGACGCTCTGCGCAACAATAGCACTTGCGTTGTAGATCGACGCTTCTCCATCCTGAAAGCCTCCACCGTATCTTATATCCCATCTCATTAGTAATTAAATAGAAGAGGTTCGAGTAATACATACGTCCAAAAAAGCTACGTCGAAACGATGAATTCAGCAACAAGGGCGAGTTTAGTCAGGACGAGATAGCTTACAACTGGGAGTTTCGCGTTCGACTTCGTTCCAGTGGGTCGATAAACATTGATGGTCAAGCAATCTTCCGAGAATTCCGTGACAGATGAACTCTAGGAGGGATGTTATCATCTCGAGTATACGACAATGGTGTGCTCAACTCACAGGCTGGAGACACCCTTTCCCGAAATTACTCGCATCGAATGACTTCGAATCCAAACTGGTCTTCAGGACAGGCGGTCTGAGACGCAAATTTCCAAGAGGAGGTTCAGCATATGGAATACCTAGACGAAGGGGTCAATGAGACCAGTCAATGAACCCAAATATAGGCAGACTCACCACCAAAGAAATCCAATTTCAACTCGGTTATATCTCTGCCGACGAGCGTGGTTTTACCCAGCTTCAGCTGGGGCGCAGCATGCACCAGCGATAAAACACTGAAGAGGCCAGCGATTGGAAGGAGCATCTTCAGTGGTGGAAATCGAACAGGTTGGCCAGGAACCTTGACAGGAGGTTAGCCAAGTCGGTTAGGATGAAGCTTGTAATTCGCCTTGCCTTTTATGCAGGCCAGATAATGATCTCAGCAATGTTTCAAGCCGAACCGCTGATTGATGCTAGCGGATCTCGGGTACACCGCATAGCGCCAATGGGGTCAGCAGATGTGTCGACTAAAGGCATCTTTTTCTCAATACGTACTCCTAAAAGCAATGTCCTCCATGCGCCTGCTACACCGCAGTGAGAAATCAGCCTCATGGAGCGCATAGAAAAATATAATTATAGATTCTGACCTGATTTACGCAACTTCGAATTCTGTACTCCCAAGTCAAAGTGAATCCTCTCACGTTTGGAAATATAACGGCGAACGGGGCGCGCTGGTGGAACAACATGGGAAGGTCGACAAGGAGCGGTAATATGATGTGGTTTAAGTTTTGAAGGTCTGTTGGAGCCCTTTATCATCGCCGCTGCGGCGAAGATGGTTGAGCGTCGCGTCTGCAGCCGTCTTGCGTGGAAATTCCTGAGGGAACTGATGCAGAATTTGAGCGATTCACATGTCGCGATATTTCCGATTTTCATTGAATCTTCTTCGCTTCTTGGAGCTTCATGAAAATAACAACGGCCTGCTTCTGGCGGTGTGGTCAGCAAAAAATGACCCGCCCTATTTACGGAAGTGATATGGAGCACCCCAAATGTTGGGATAATCATATCCAGTCGAATGCAACGTTCACTTGACTTATCGGAAGACGGAGAAAGAGGAGGACACAAGGGAATGCCTTCGAGTATTTCGGCGGCAGAATTGCAGGCTACAAAATATGACCAGCTGCGTCCGATGGTGAATATGAACGTAAGGCAACAACGTTGAAAGCTGCTTGCTCAGACAACATGGCGTTGAGGAAACATGTAAAAACAAAAATTAAGTTAGTTACAGAGTGCATAGTAATACGAATGGATAGATAATTTCTGAGGTTCGACACCTCGGAACGAATCCTATTACGATTGAACCTTAGGTGCTTGCAGGAGATGTTGGCGTACATGAGCCATATATGCCATAGTTTGCTCTATCCTGTAATCCAGGATGATGTCAGTTCACGAACCAATAGAATAGAAAAAAAGGCGCACGTGGCAATCCCAGTCTCCTTTTTCAACGCTTTTGTCGCCATATCCCTCGCAAACCGTGCGCTATTCAGATCGGGATATTTGGGAGCCAAAATCCGGCCGAGGGTATCGATTGGGGTGTCCTTAATTGATTCAGTGAAAAGACGATCCTCTTCCGAGACGTGTTTCTTCCTCAGTGACCTTTGCTTGTCCTGAATCCTGATGCGTAATTCCATCCCTTTGTGGCCAAGGAGCTCTCCCGAAGTCATTTTTAGGTATTGGTCCAAACCACCTTTCTGAAATGCACGCGTTAGCCCTCGTTACTCCGGAAAGTCCAACAATACGAACCGTCTTAATTGTCTTCAACGCCCTCGTCGTCAGCTTCAGGCGCACGGTTTCGCCTAGAATCTCCGACTCCAAGCGCTTCTGCTGAACATTAGGCAGCCACGTCCGACGTGTTTTGTGCTTCGAGAACGGGACGTTGTTTCCGTATTGCTTCATCTTTCCCTGAAAAAGACCTTGCTGCGACCGTTTGAAAGGTTGGGAGACCATCTCCCATACTGCGCCTGTGGGGAACATGGTGCTGAAAACAAACAAAACTTGGTCGGCGACAGTTCCATTAGTCGGAAGCGTTGTTTGGTTTTAATTGGATCAAATGCCATCGTCTTGTGTCACTGCTTAATTAAACCAAACACTCGGCTTCAGCCGAAGTCCAACAAGAACGCTCCTTGTTTAAATTTTCTCCCTCGAATCCGAACAAACGACATGCCAGAATCGGAGGCCTGCCTTCCTCGTTTATCCATGGCGGCCTACGGAGTCATATTCTCGGACCTCTGTCTCCTTTGAATCTTCAATATCTTCGCTTGTTATCGGGTCTCTTTGAATTGTATATCTGTTGGGCACGGTTAAGCACCGTCGAGCCATTATATGGTGTTATACACGACCGACCGCCGTGCGTATCGCTGTGCACCTCCATATCTAGAACAAGGGCCTAACCCATGACATGCGCCTTGTGAGTCTCTCTTGTATTTACGGAGGAAGTTAAGCCATACGTGGGGCTGTTACGGCGAGCTGTCGTTTTGAACCCAGAAGCAATTTCTGGCTATCAAAGCTTGAATTCTTCGAAAAAGGATGACCCCCGCTCCTCTCTTTCTGTTGGAACAATGAACATAAATCGCTCTTCCCATCGCATTGCAATGCATGACTCTGAATAATCTCATTGGTGATGCACACTTTCATGTCGGGCGACAATTACTGATATTTTTATATCATAGCCTTAAGTGAAAGATGCTGGAACACACTTTCTAATCAATTAACCGGATTGACTTCAATCCTATGATAGCTACCTTGTTGAAAATAAAGGTTGTCCTTTGTCATGTCAAGAAGACCTTTCACTGAACTTCTAACGGTATCAATTCTTCTTTTATTAGAGTTCGCATTACTACTGCGTCGGTCCTCATACATGTTGTATTCAGAGAACCCAAACATACGCATGTTGGCATGACAAATTACTCGGTGCAACGCTTCGTGAGCGTTAACGCTCGTTCGTTGTTCTTTTTCTCAAATCTTCCCCATACATACCTTGTAAGGTAATCTCAAATGTCGACTCTGATTTCTTTACGAGGTTTAGTTTGCTGAGCCATTCAGACCAGCTTCGTTGACGTTCTTTACGCTCAACAAGAGCGCCACACAATCGCAACCATGAAGATACCCCACATAATTGTGAAAATGAAAACCAACGTATGTTTGCCTGCTACTGCGCTACATATTACAACTGTCAGGGAACCTCTCGGCGATTCAATTTATTTCAGGATCAAACTTGGAAAATCTCCATAGAAGGAGGCTAGGTCAGTGCACCTCAATTCCAGGAACGAGGCCTTAAAATGACTCGATGACATATTCCACCTAGTTCTTCTCAAGCGGGCTACTTTTGCCCACGCTACTCATCAACATTCCCTTTGGAACATCTCCGTCGTTATACTCTGGCGAAGTAACTCAAACCCAATACATTCGCTACAGGGGACATTCAACTTAAGCCTACGGCAGGCACTGTCTGGCCATTGGACCTATGCTTACCGTGATGTTTTCTCTCCGTTGGTTAGTCGAAAACGGCATGATAGAGGCGCAATGTACTTTGATCAAGATGAGGTAAAGCGGACGAATCTCGATCGTATGTCTTTTCCGGATTAGAGCGGATGCCGGAACCGATTGGCGAAAACCTTGCCTGCAGATGGTAAGTGTTGTCCATACAACCTGTTGCCTCCTACCGACCCTTCAATTTGGCAGGATGTTTATAAAATAAGCTTCAGCGTACCATGGGGCCTTTCCGACACCCCCACTGCCTATCCCCGGCATTCCTTCATCACTTTTCCCCAGCGCTCTTGATAGGATCTGGGCGCTTTCGCCTTCATCTGTGTCCAATGCCCGCTGATAGAGGCAGGTCTTCCAGGCGAAACGATGCCTCAGGTACGTCCTTTTATATATATATATGTGCACTAAGTTCCAGCATCACGCTCCACAGAGCTTCGCGACGCGTCGTTCGTGTTAGCACCCTCTTGGACGGAAAATGTTGCTTCAGCGCAGGCCCCTCCGGAAGGTGTGCCACAGCAAATCCTCTTCGAACAAGAAGGGCAGCTTCAGCGACGGACGAAGCCTGCTGGCCGGAAAAAGCCCGAAAACTATGTCCCACGACCACCGAACGCCTTCATCCTCTTTCGTTCTTCCTTCATTAAGAGTCGACACGTCTCTAGCGAAGTTGAGACCAACCACAGCACACTCTCCAAGATTATTGGTCTCACTTGGCAAAACCTTCCTGAGGAGGAGCGGCAAAAGTGGCACGCAGCGGCAAAGGTTGCGCACGACGAGCACAAGCGCCAATTCCCTCAGTATTCTTTCAAGCCGGTTCATACCAAGGCAAGAGGCGTAGTGGCGGAACGAAAACGGCTCCGCGAAGTCGGGCCCAAGGACCAGAAGCGCTGCGCTAAAATTGCTGAGCTCCTGGTCTGCGGTAAGAAAGGCCAGGAGCTTGAGGAAGCGATACATGAATTTGACAAATATCATATACCGGAGATCGTGACGCGCTTTGAGACCCCCATTACCGCGACTTCGTTTGAGTCAGGTCAGAGCGACGGTCGTTCCTCGTCGCCTGAAAATTTACGTGTTCCTTCTCCGCCACGGCGGGCGCCCAAAGCCAGCTCGACGCGTTCCCCGTCCCTGATCCTTACACCTCCGCAGGACACTGTTCCACTCTTGGCCCCCATTCCTATTCATTCCCTAGAAACACATTCGTTTGACACGCTTGATCAAGCACCTTCATTTGTAAGTCTCCTATTCAAATTAATGAAAAGTATAACTTAAAATGTAGCAGGACATGCCTTCATTCGCTTTCACCATCACCGAGCCATCACCATCGAATTTCGTTGATTGCCAATACCCCGGAGACGCCTCTAATTCTACACTACACCCCTTTGAGTCACAACATCTCCAAGATCCTGCTAATCTCTGCCCAAATCCTCAATATTCCTCGCGCATGGATGATTCGTGGCAGCGACACGGTTCTCCTCTTTCCAACTCGACCAGCAGCATGCCATCGACGCCATCTCAACTCTGCGTTCCATTCCCCGAGTCATACACCCCAAGCGCGTTCCACGTAAACGACGCCGACTACGGGGCGATAGCCGGAGGATCGTACTGCGATTTCTCACAATACCCGCCCTTCGCTCCAATCTCCGAGCCGAGCTACGGAGGAGCTGCGAAAGATTCTGGCTCGGATGGACGCTATGCTGACATCAATTCATCTCAGCTACAAATAAGTCAGGACCTTGACTTTCCATCCTTCATGCAGATGGTGTCGCTCCCCATGAACAGCGGCGGTTATTCGCTCTAAATTCTTTCGGGCATCGTTTATATTATTCGTCTACTTTATTCATATCATTAAACACGACCCCATTCCATATCATGTTTGTATTCAAGTAGGTTCTTCGACGGAATCACCCTATTGCATGGACCAAGCAGGATACCCTCCATTAATGTACTAGTGTATTCGACCCCTCAGCTGCGCTGCTATTTCGTTATCGGCCAGCTACTTGTTGTTTTTCTTAGTAGATACAATTCATTTGCGGCAGGCCCCGTCGACAGGCGACTTTTCTGCCTGTAGCGACACCACACTATGTGAAATTGAAGTTTGAAAGGGATCAGAAAGTACAAGATCAATCATTAGTTGGTACGTTTGATCTGTGTTGGATGTCCATATGATGGTCCGACTCGTCCTACTTAATATTGTGCCACAAGTCCGTATTATACTGTCACGAAGAAACTCAAGGCAGCCTGACATTTCTGCGGGTCCATGTATAAACAAAAAAAAATAGTATCTTTCAATCACAAAGGTTGAGAGATCGTACAAACTCCAAAGTCATTAAGCCGCATGCAACATCTCTGAGGGTAGAACATCTGTGGTATCCAACTTATCGGAATCATGAACAGAGCCGTCTTTGGTCTGCACAGATCCCCTAAATCGCGTTCGGCCCCAGAAAACCCACGCGAAACCAACGATGAGGAAAATGCCTCCGACCGATACAATCGCGTAGTTCATATTGAACTGCGTTACTGGACGAGTGGTTGGGAGGACGAACAGGACGCAGATGAAGACTATGAACTAGTTTCGGGAGAGAATGATGATGATTGTCAGAGCCTGCGGAGCCGACCAAAGAATGGCATGAACGTACCGAAAGACTGGCAATATTAATCACCATAGACCATTTTCCGAGATGAAAAGGTCCCCGCTCCTTCATTCTACAGAAAACATATTTAATTAATTGTTTTCATTTGGACGGAATAGAAACTCACGCCGCCGGCCAGAAAACACGAATAATAATCGGTTGCGCATACCCAAGCATGACTGAAATAGCAGCAGATGATAGAATTGCATTGAACTAGATCCCCTCTCAGATCCCAATCTCGATCCTAGACGATCTGCGAAATCACTCACCGCAATCACAGAGCCAATATAGGCACACGAAATAACGCATCCCACCAAGACTGATAGCCATATCCCGACATATGGGGCCTGAAATCGATTCAGAAGCATAAAGTGGCGCTTCATGGGAGCGGCATTATCCCGAGCCAAGGCGTACATGAGCCTCGAGCTCGCCGTAAACGCGGTCGCCGCAGCCGTAAACTGGGCTAGCGCGATCACCGTCAGGCACATGAGCGTCAGGCGCTGGCCGACGGCGTCGAAGTAGAGCTGGGCGATGGGTATCGCATACGTTGTGGATTGCACGCCTGCGATGCTTTGTACGGAAAAGAGCAGCGCTAGCATGTATGCGAGGCCGATGATCCATGAACCTACGATGCTCCCGACTACTGCTACAGGCGCCAGGAATTCTGCACGTTTGGCTTCTTCTGCTACTTGAGCTGCTGTTTCGCAGCCCTCGAGGGTATACACGGCCTACGAGAATTGTGAGGATTTGATATTGAAACGAGATATATCGGGACTTGCCTGTAGGAATCCTAATAAGACGACAAATCCCTCCGAACCCCACCCTGTAAAGCTAACCCTATCAAGCTCCTAAGCCTTGCATCACATTGAACGTGACTCACTTCTCGTAGTCAGTGAAGACGAAGCTGGCATCGTTCTTCCAGAAAAGTGAGATTCGCCTCGTGCAATGAATTTACATGACACACCTTTGTAGGCGCCTTCGTCAGAAGCGTAATTACGAGGACGAATGTGCCGCCAATTGTCCACCAGACGTTGAACGAGCTCATGCGACCGATGGCTTTGGTGCCCACTGTATTAATGATACCAGATAAAATGTTGACTCCCCAGGCGATAGCGGCTATCTCAACGCGTGTCAATGTAATTTGCTGTCCGATTTCAACCAAAGATGCAAGGTATAATGCGACGCTGAAACGAGGGATGTTAGACATAGGACAAGTAGACAAGATCTCTTGGGAGATTATTACCTTAGGTTTCCCGACGTTCCTGTTAACATCATTGCGATTGTATAGATCCAGCCCGTGCAAACTGCACTTGATCTGAGTGAAAGGCAATCAAGCATAAAATTCAGACACGTACATCCTAGAGCTGGCGCATCCGGCTTCATTCTGCAAACCCAAAAATATAACCCTCCCATGGTCGGGCTATGGCAGATGTCAGAAGGCGATTATCCCTCAGGCGCTTAAATATTATTGGAATAGACGCACTATGCACTGCATATTTCTGCCAAGCTCAACGCAATCAACAGCATAAATAAGGAACAAATCTATCGGAAAAATTCAGGAGTCGTTGCGACGCGATAAGGTTTGACGTACGTTCCAACCCCAAAAGAGACCTGCGGAAGTATGAAGACGAATTCCATTCGAGGTAACTCTTAGTTACGCACCTAAAGGACCTCCAGAAAACAGGCCCGTCTGAAAGGCGCTGCTCATCCCAGTCAGAATCCCGATAGCGCAGAACGACATCCCAAGGACGCCGAAGAGAGACATCTCTCTGCGAAATTCCGACCGATAACCCAACTCGAGGAGGCGTTTATCTGATTCATCTTGCGCGGAGGTCAAGTCTTCGGAATCCTTTTCGTTCTTCTGCGTAACTGCTTGTGGAGGGCGCAAATCCGACTCGTGTAGCATGATTCTGAGAGTTGTCGGAGTGAAATCGGTCCACTTATGCCTATCAATGAACTGGAGCGTGCTTGTGGGAAAGGCTGATAGCCTGCAGAGGAGGAAAGTTCGATACTTATAAATAGGCGTATGCATATCGTCGGCTCCGCTCGCTAAGGTCTGGCTTCTTGGTCAACGTGGTCCCATTCTGTTTAGCGAGAATGCCGTAGATACGCGCGTAAAGCTTGCATAGGGCGAAGAAAAATTGCTGGAAAACGATTTTTGTTATGTTGGTGTCCATCGTCTTGCTGGTCCCAGTACTTCAAGGTGCCACTGTAGAGGAGGTTTTGAGGAAAGCATATAGCTCAAGGATTCGGGTTTTCGTGATACGCGAAAGAGAAAACAATAATTGTTGGCGGACGGAAAGCCTGAAGCATGTTGGGAGCAGGAGGATGGTCGCAGGGTGGAATAGAATTTCGATTGGAGCTCCGCCTCTCGGAGTTCGGATGTGTGCTTCGTCCGCAGGCTGCTCTCCGAGTCTGCCACTGAAATTGATATCTTCACCTCGTACCGTTACTCTTGCTCTTCTATTCTCTCTTCTAGTTTGGTTGCCATACGAAACACTGGCTTTGAACGCACTCAATTGAAGACCAGACACGACTCGTAGGAGGTTATCGACATGGATAACTCTGTCTCTCTAGACCAGATATTTTCGACCGCTCTTTTGAAACTTGTCGTTCCTGACACCACTCTCGAATTCCCGCCAACAACATCGACGGATAAGTGGCTAGATAGGGCGCGTTCATTATCTGTAGAGAGAAAACAGGCGTTTTTTGGTACGTCATTCCGAAATTTTGTTGCTTGCGTTGCATTTACAAATACCAGATGAACATCTACAGTCTCTTCTACTCATATACATCAAGAATCCAGATGGAGAACCTCCTGCTGACCCATCCAAACCTCCAGAGATACTACTCGACCTTCTGGCACACATACAAGTGTCTATGGAAGCTTCATACATATCGCAAACAGCGCCTGCAGCTCCAGAGACGCCGCGAAACTCAAGGCTGCTGTTAACTCCGCGAACGAGCTCGCTCAAGCCCAGTAATCAACGACTGAACCCTCATCCTTCGATTCTGCCACCCAGTACACCTCATCCTATGCCAGCGACTGGGGATCAAGATCGCAAATACAGCACAGCGGAAGGGACGATACTCGTGGCCAACATATGGGGCAGCAATACGTCGGAGAACTCGCCGGAAGGATTTGCTTTACTGTGGTCTGACGGACAGAAGCAGTGGGTGGCCGTGTACAAGACGGACATTACAGTGTGTCAGTCGCACTTTCTTTCCCGTTGTCATCTACTCATTCACAACAGCTTTCTTGCGCCTCACCTTCAACAATCCTTTACTATGCCTCACCATCTCCGCCACGTTACGCGAGAAGCCCATACCAACTCATCCGACGCACCCTCTCACGCGATTTCTAAATTCGATTGAGAATTATAAACCTGACTCACCCAAATCTCCTGGAACAAACGGCCAAGAAGAGGGTGAAGAGCGCCAGCTCCTCGATGGACTGGAGGAAGTCAATCTCCTTGAAGGTCTTCTTGCTGCACCGACGTTCGCCAAAGCTGGCATCAATCTACCCTCTCTTCGCCTCGGGACAGTCTCACGCCAGAAATTGTTCTCTCTTCCTCCAATTCTCATAAATTCGCCCATCCAACCCTCGCCGTCACCAATGACTGCTGTCCGCAAAGCCCATCCTACACTGCGCAAGTCTTTCCGCAAGACACTCACGACTGTTTCCGGATTCAGAGTGCGCATGCGGACGGTTTTCGTACCTTATGTCCTGTTGCCAGAAACGGAGGGCGTGATTGAGGGTTTGACTGAAGAGGAGAAGGAACTGGAGCGGAAGGAGGCAGGGAGCGAGGAGCGGACGGTCGTGTTATGCGTGGAGATCGAGAATTCGGGGGACCTGGGGATGACCGCTGGGTATATGGTGGAGAAGGTTGATGTGACCATTGGAGGTGAAGGCGCCAAGGCGACGCTCATCGGATGGGGTGACGAGGGCTTCACTCCGGACGCTGCCAAGCACACGTTCCCTCTACGCATTGGCCCACTCGCTCAGTACAATCTCCTGTATGCAGTCACCTTCCTGCGGTCACCAGAAGAAGCCGATGCGTTCTCCTTCGCTCGTGGTGTCAACGATACCCGAGCGCCTCCGGATCTCCAACGAGCAGTCACAATCAACATCTTCGGCAAACCCTACTTTCCACCTCCATCATCTTCAAGAACATCCTTAATTCCTCGGCCAGACTCACTTTCGTATCCCACTCAGACGTTTTCATCGAGATGGAACTGCGTGCTGGACCTCGCCGCTCAGCCTGCTCATCCACAGGAGACGATCGATCCAGGAGACCCCACAGCGGATTATCCGAATGTCATGCCGGAGCCTGCATCACCGTTTCCTGGCGGGCTGTCTATGTACAGCTCGAACACGACGCCGGGATTGCAGATTGCAGTTGCGAGCTCAACGCCGCAGTACTCTGCTACTGCAGGCAGCAGGCGGTTTACCCTCGTACCTGGCGCAAATTTCGCGGCACGCACGCTCAAGAATATCACCCCAAGCCGCGCATTGCCACCCAATACCATTGCCCGAGAGAACTCGCCTGTTCCTTCATCGCGCCTTTCCGCATATGTCATGTCCGCTGCAAGCTCAACACAGTACCTCAAATCACCTACGACGTACAGCGCCCCTCCTCCGCCTCCAATGCAACCCACCACCGCTGTCCAGCCGTTGGTTGGCTTGCCTCAGCCGCTGGATTCTCCTGATTTCCAAGGCGGAGACACGCCGTCAGGTCTCGAGACACCGACAACCCCAGCGTACCCGTCCTACCCCACAAAATCCACGCTTCCGCCAACGCCGCTCTCGCAGAGGCCGGTGTCGTCGCCGACGAATGTAGGTCTGAGTGTTGAGATCCGGCGCGAGCGCGGGGTTGGAGCTGAGTATGGACTGGGCGCGGTGCCTCAGACACCTTTGCCGTTCGTGTCTGGTGCATTTGGCGAACAATCGATGATGTCGAAGCTTCAGCAGGCTAGTACGAGTGGGGAGAATGTTGTGGTGTCTGTAGGCCTGCTTCCGCCTTCGTCATTGGGAGAGGATGGGGCGAAGGGGTTGGGGCTGGGGAAAATATACCCGCTTGATGTGTTTACGCTGGATATTTTCGTGTTCAATCAGAGTTTGTGGCCGAGGCGGTTTGAGGTTACTTGTCCGGAGCGGCGTAGGCGAAGGAGAGGTGGAGAGGAGACTGGTGTGTATGATGGCGGCAGTCTTGCAGCGAGGAAGATGGGATATCCTGGTGTACTGCCTCTAGAGAGCAGAATCCGGATAGGGTTAGTTCCTCCTTTCATGATTTATGTCAACATCTTGCTCATTATATTCTAGGCCTCTTCGACCATCTGCATGCCAGTCCGTCAGATTGGACTTCCTTGCGGTTTCGCCTGGTGTGCACGCCATCGATACCCTCACGTTAACGGATATCGAAACAGGCTTTTCAACGAACCTTCGGTACGCCTAACACCTAAATATCTGACGATCACACTGAATAATCGTCCTCTCACTCATTAGATCTGTCCTCGACATCGTGGTGCACGATCCATTGGATAAATAGATGCTGTACAACACCGATTGATATACCCTTCTCATCATGTTTGTTTGATCTGAGCAGACATCCATTGGGGGTGTTATAAGTGTGGAATCGTGTCCAGCACACCATGAGCCGTTCGTGGGATCAGTCAAATTTGACCTTGATTCCTGTCAATGTGTTTGAGTTACGTAGCGAAGGCTATGCATAGTCTATTCCCTCTCTAAGACGCGTATGATCATGATTAACTTTCTATTTCAATCGTTTGCAAGACTTCTTGTTGACAAGCTTGTGCCGCGGTTGCGATGAGCACAGCCTTCTTGTAGCTTTCTCACCCATTCTCAACTCTCAACATCCAACACTGGTTTCAAATGCCGCAAACCACTTCAACTCCTCAAGACTTCGATGGAACCCTGCCAGAAGAGGCAAACGAGCCATCCCCCAGAATTCGAACAGCATTCATATCTGGGCCAATAGAGCCGCCCGAGGAATATTTCCTCAAACACTACGTGCCGTTCATCCGCACCGCCATTGCCGCTGGAGATGACTTCGTCGTCGGCCCTGCTCCAGGAATGGATACCATGGCACTCCAATATCTCCTCAAAGAGGACGTTCACCCTTCCAGGATAACGCTATATCTCGCTGAATTTCAGGCCACATCCCACATGCGCGAAAAAAAAACGTGGTTCGAGGGCCTGGGCGGGACCGTCATGGTCGAAGGACTGTCGACGGGCGAGCGCGATGCTGCCATGACTCGCGATTCTGATTACGATATTCTGCGATATATGTCGATCGACGAGCAAAAGGTGTTCTACGGCGATAGGTATTATCCACGCGTTAGTGCGACGGAGAAGAATGAACGTAGGAGGTTGGGATTGCTGTTGCATGTCAACTACGCGCTCAACGCCTATTCTGCCAAAGCTTCGAATACTAGCACTCCCAGTCAACCGGATACCAGCACTCCCAGTCGACCGGATACTAGCACTCCCAGTCGACCGGATTCTAAAGTTGGTTCTTTGGTGATCAGGTGGAAACGGAGTATGAGGAAGATATTGAGCAAAAGTTCAAGTAAACCTCGATCGTAAAATGCCGTATTACCTCGCATTTATTTATTCTCCTATAACGCTCAGTGTGTTGGGGCCTCAGCGCGTCTTAGTCAAACGCCCATCTTTCGTCCCTCGTGCAGGGTCGATGTCGCAGGGCCGAAAAAGAGAGCATGGCTTCACATGGACTGATCTAATCTGCTATATGTGAAAGCGATGTGCGTCTAGGCCTTTGCCATTCAGAACGATCGACCCATAATCGTCCGATAAAGCATCGAATTGTTGAGGGATAAGCAGGCCCTGATTATCACTCTGTATTCTACCACTGCTATCCTCCTGGACGTTACAGATTGTGTTGCAGCTTCACCTGTAACTGCCAATATGATGTATCAACCAATGCATATTGGCATTCATGAGTGATATATCCAGAATGCGAAAATGCATTGCAATTTAGCAGTGGGGTTGGCAGAGAGGCGGATTCAAACCCAGCTTGCTAAGCCTTCAATTAATAAACTAATAAATACCACAGATAAATTAATTAGATATCTTCGCACATGACCTAGGGGTGGGAATAACTGCTACTCCTGACTAAAAATAGAAAACACCCAAAAAGCGCACACATACCTCTTTGTAGCAGATCTTGAAATCTAAAGACTTAACCAAAAAAGGAAAGACCCAAATAGAAATATTATATAAGCATTATCATTATCTTATCTACACATTTTTTTAAATCTACAATCAAATCTACATGCTTACTGCCGCGGCGCTTTGCGTGCATAGCAACAGATGCGCATCCACACATCCTAGCCCACCGGTCTCGCTGTTCGAGAAGCAGAAGAGACATCGCGCAGCGAGAGGATGTGGACACAGGACAGGTGGGTCAGTGAACATTGATCAAGTCTGTACGTGCTGCCTCGTCATGACGTGGCAGTGCGCACAGACCTGATCAACATGCGGCAGGCGACGGGGGCGGATGGTGGGTGCGGCAATCGCGAGCATGTACTATCAGCCCAGGCACGCACATACCGCAGCCCACACCAGAGCGATAGAGGCGACAATCAGCGACGACGACGCCTAGCAACGACGAGGCATCATCGTCGCTACCCACCCCTTCGATCCGCCACACGGGCGAGCTGTTATCCATAGCGCGCACGCACGCGCGGCGGAAACGGCGTCGGGTGTTGTAGAGCACATGCGGCGTACCCAAGGCGAGGCGGAAGGACGACATGCGTGCCATCTCGTCGTGGTGACGTGACAGTGCGCACGGTCCCGGTGGGCTGGCAGTTGTACAGCAGGGCGGGCGCGGCGTCGCGGTAGGGTGGTCACTGGGTAAAGGCCCGCCTCGGCAGGCTAGTTGCATGGCCTGGGCGAACAAGAGCGGCGGGGGTAGGTAGGCGGTGGTGAGAACCCGCTGCCACGTCATCATGAGCGAGACGTATCAGGCGTCTCGCTCATGATGACGTGGCAGCGAGGACCACACCAACGCACGGGTGGGTCGGGATGCTGGCAGGGGGTCGCGGGTACGAAGGTGGTGTTGGCGACGGACACGCCGTGTCGCTAACGGAGAATGCTGCGGGGAGCGGAGGAACGGTCAGTGGGGGACAAAAATGGACGGCGCAGCGAGCGCACCTTTTGGGTCTCCCGCTCCCGGGTCTCCCCTTCCATCCTTCACTCCTTCCTCCTTTTCCTCCGTGGTCGATGTGCGAGAGCGTGTCGTGATGGGAGAGGCTCGGACGGTGGTGATGGTGATGGTAAGAGACCAAGATCAACCGTGTTCAACCACGGTTGATGGGCGTTTCGGCAAACGCCGAAACGAGAGCGCGTCGTCGAAAACGATGCGCTCAACACCATTTGCAGTTATTTTTGTCAAAATACTGTTAGGTATATCTTCTAGTAAGCATTTTTCATAGTAATTCACTGTATTAGAGACTATTACGACTATACACACTGTACAATGACGTCTCAACTTCGAAATCTACAACATTCTCTAGAAATTTAACATCAATTCGGTATCAAAACCTTGCGCAATGCACATACGCTTGCACAAAAATTCTGAGCACATAGAAATAGCTAAATAACCTATATAAGTACTTTATAAAACACTTGTTCTAGTCTACAAAGTCACTCTTGAGTGAGTGACGGACAAGAATGGGTGCAACGCGCACGGAAATGCGCGAAGTCACCACGCGCGGGAAGCCGGCCCGTCCCGTAACCTGAGCGACGGAGTTCAAGTTGAACTCCGTTCATCCCATCATTCTCCCATTCCTCTCCCTCTCCCTTTCCCTTCTCCCTGTCCCTCTCCCAAGGCCCCGCTCGCGCTTGCAGGCCACACAGCGTTTAACGCAACCACGACCGACATACGATGACACGGCGACTATGCCAGACACAACGACAACAGCGCTGACGTGGCGCGGGTCGGCGAAGGAGATTGGGTGACGAGGGCAACAGGCAGGACGTCGCGCCGACGATGTCCTGCCACATAGATACGTGTATTTACTCATTCACCACACTCATCCACTGACACACACAACTAGGAATACAGGATTGGCACTTGACGCGTCGTCCGCATCGTCGCCGTTGCCACGTCATCACAGCGTGTTCTTCTCCCCCACTCGCCCCACCCCCTTGGATTGCAGCCGCAGCGCGACACGACACGACGACCACGAGTAGCGCAATGACGACAACAAGGGGGCAGGCGCGATCCTGCGGCGTCGCGCGTCGGTAGTGCTGCCACGTCACCGCGTCGAAACTTCAATGGAGGTGAGCTGCTCTCCCTCCCCATCTGCCTTCACTGACTCGCCTTCCCTACCCTCCATTTTCTACAGTCGCCAAAACGATCCGCCGCGACGCCGTCATGCTGGCGTGTGCTGGTATGACCGGCGCCTGTCACCCTCCCTCCTGCCCTACTGCCCCCTTTGATACTCGCCTCCGCGGGAATCTCAGGGGGTAAGTGGGTAGCGAGGTGAGTTAGCTGCTGAGGGTGAGGACCACGACATAGCGACGCGCAGAGCAGGCACGAGGACGCGACAAGGACACAAGCGCGAGACGACCACGACGACGAGGGCCTCCGACGCGACTCGGACGACAACGACGCGACACGGATGACGAGAACGACAACACGAGGATGGCGACGACAACGCAGATGACGAGAATGATAACACGAGGACGACGACGATGACGCGGATGACGAGAACGACAACATGAGGACGACGACGATGACGAGACATCAAGGACAACAATGCGACGAGGATTAAGGCAGGGACACAACAAGGATGATGCAGGCGCGGGGGCAGGATGGCTATACGTGCGTGCATGATGCGCATTTTCGGTGCGCGGCGCGCCATCTTACTTTAGAAGTAGATTAGATATGTTTAGATAAGAAATGTCTAGATTAGATTTAATGGTCTGATAATAAAATTTCCTTTTTTATATTTCCCTTATTGGGATATTTCCTTTTTAAGTTAGCTTGAAAGCTTCTAAGGTACATCTCTGCTGTGAATTTGTTTTGGACGCTTTTTCTATTTTTGGAAGTCATGTGAGTGATGCTAGCATAAGCAGATGCCTAGTTTGGGCCAGGCAGACCAGCCAATCAGCAGTCAGCATGCTGAATTCAAACTCAGCAAGGCCTACGACGCCCTGCTAAATGGCAATGCATTTTCGCATTCTGGATATATCGCTCACGAATGCCAATATGCATTGGTTGATACATGAAATTGACAGCATAGGCTGGCAGCTTCATTGTTGCAAGTGAGCATTTCTATCACCACCACTCTGTTGGTCCACTTTAAACCCTGTACCAGTCTTCTCCAGTATTGCTCCCATTGACGGGCGCTCAGCACATATCATCGCCTGATCTCGTATAGATGCAGACGGTACGGAGGTTGGGATCATCCCGAGGATTTCCGAGTCGTTTAGGATGAGTTTTCCCCCCATCTCGCTTCATACAATTAAGAATCAGTTATCGACAAAGAGAAGGGATTGCGCTAACCTCTTTTTTGACTTGTATCAGTCGGTTGGAAGATTGACGATCACCTGTATTCGCTATCGGTTTTGTTTCGACATACTTGTTTAATAGGATGACAAAGTTCCGAGTCAACACTTGCCCATGGTGGCCGGCCAGAGCCGGTCGGACAATAAATATAAGCCCATCTCAAAACGATGAGCTTGATGTCAGCCGCTCGCTAAACCTTCTTGACGTTGTATATCTACTATGGCTCTCGTTCTCAGTAACTCGAATCCTCTCTGCGATTTTGTGGCAAACGCCAAAGGCTCCCACGTCTGCGCCCGGTGCGCCCTGGGGGCATTGGGGAAAGGTATCGACCAGGGACTGGCCGCCCAGGACAGCAAGGTTTTCTGGTGCAAAATGGCGGAAGACCTAGATTTCTGGAACTCGCAGATGCGCTATATGTTCTCTGTACGAACCGAGGAACAACTGAAGCATCTACTGGACGACCTCAACCGTTGCTCGTGTCGGCTGCGCGATCGAAGCATGCTGGAATACCATCGGCTAGGACGACGCGAGGAAGAGCAGATCGCCTCGAAATACGGCATGGACACGCTTCCTTCATCTACCGTCTACTTTATCTTTATGTTCTCTTGCTTGGGATCGCTTTTGGGGGGAAACACCAACTTCAAGTCGGTCGCCAAGCGGACTACGAGACGTTGGCCTACATGTCCTGAAGACCTTATACCTTTCGGACCAAAGAATCTGGTCGATAGCCTCGTTCTGTGGTCGAAATTTATACCCGAATTGGACATATTCAGTATCGCCACCATTCTTATCGAACTCTGTGGGTCGCTACTCGCTCCGCACGCCATAAAATCTCCTTTGACCCACCATGCTATTGACGCGGCTTACAAACTTTTCGATCGAACGCTGTCAACTCTTCGTCTGCGTTCCGACAACAAGCGAAAAAAGATGGGCGACGTCTTCAGCTTTCAAAGCGGAGTCTTTCGTGAATACTTTAAATCGTTCTATGAAGCCCAAACTGTCGATAAACAAGCAGTCATGCTAGACGGATATGAATTGAAGGCCGTTCAAATTTTCTCTCTTCTCGCTTATGCTGCGGACGACCCTCGATTACCTCTCACCAATCGCGAGGGCATCGTCGCAGAATTAGCGAGTCAAGGATATCGCATATATCGCTTCATAGGTCTCTATAACGATCCCATTCCCCCCGTCTTGTTTCACCCTCTTATATGCGATGAAGACGCGGCCGCATATGCGCGGTCCTTTTTCCGAGAATCTCCATTACCACTTTCGTTTTTTGGCACTGAAGGACGTCTTCCTTCAGTTCATACCGAAGTTACCAAGCCAAATGCTGAATACGAAGCAAGTACTGAGCTAACGGAAGAAGAGCAAGGCGAGTATATATTCCATCCATCCATCATGACCAAGCGCTAATAAGACACTGCAACAGAGAAAGTAACATATATAGCGATGTATGGCCCTCAGGCCCGCCGGGCTATCGACTATCTGTGCCTTAAACGCTTGAAACTCGAATGCTCTGCTCGAGACTGCCCAAATTCCATCCATCAGACAGGCCGCACCTTCCAACGATGCGCTGGATGCAGCATAGCGAGCTATTGCAGCAAAACGTGCCAGGCGAACGACTGGCACGGAGAAGTGTTCCCGCACAAGAAGATGTGCACGATCCTGCGCAAGGCCCGAGATAAAGCAGGCGTTGAACTTCTTTTCGGCAACATATCTCCCCTCACCCACGAGGGAATGCATGATTTCGTCGCTCTCGTCATCGATAAATGGTTTCCGGAGCCGGGACACATATCGCTTATAGAAATAGAGGCGATTGTGGCATGGGCATCGTACAAGAGGTATACTCCTACTCTTCCTGATAAGAGAGAATGCGAACCTGGGTTCCCGGACTACGAGAAGAAGCTCGCCGAGATGAGCGTGCGGGATGGAGCAGCGAAACGTATGTATTCTGTCTATGTCTTCTACGAATATGCTTCTCATCTTATTTGATATGCTAGCTAAGAGCTTCCCTTCAAAACTGCAATCCACGCACGAATATCAGAATCTACATGAAAATCTTGCATATGTTGCCGAGCACTTCTGTTAACCAAAGTCTGGTTCGGTTCGTGTTTTCATGTCTTCATTTCTTTTCCCGTACACGTACTTTATATCTCACTATACCTACGATCTTTTAAATGAAATGATGTTTTTCACCTTGGACGAGTCTTGCAGTGAAGATCGGTGGTTTAATATCTTTTCAAATTCGGGGACAATCATGATACTCATGATCACCGTTTTCATCACCGGTGGGACAAATGTACAACTCGTTGCGGAGGATCCAATGATTTATTCTGCACGCGCAAAGAGAGTACAAGTTGCCTTGAATGGAAAAACCGTCGATTGGATCCACTCTCACCGATAAACACCTTGAACTGATCAAGATATACATATACGATCACGATTTTCAGTTTCCAGACGAGAAATACAGTCAGTAGTATGTATTACAGTATCGCAACATTGGATGATTTGCATAGAAGACTCACATCCGGACATATCACAGTTCAAGTCAGTGAGGGCATCCTCGCCACTGGGGGAGACTGGAGACTAGAGACTGAAGACTGGCCAATTCCGAGGCATTGTCCGGCCGTGATTTCGGCATGTTTCCGACCCCCAATTTGACCTGCGTGATGCAGCGGACTCGTGACATGTTGTGTATTACGCGTCGATTTAGCGAACAAGATCACTACCTTTAACACTTCCAATGCCACGGGCGCTTAAGCTAGCACGCCATGGATCTTGTTACTCTCGCCGAGGCATGCGGCAACATTCCTCACGCAAATCTACCCAAAGTCATGGAATTTATCAAGTTCTGTCAGCTCGCAAAGCCTCTCATAAAATCAAACACAAGAGACTGCCGACTTCCACCTGCCGAACTTCCTTCAAATGTATGCATCCTCCTCTCACGCCTCATCAAGGAGAACTTCCAAAACACTCAAGAATACTGGAAAGCTTTGAAAGGTCATATTTGGGTATCGAAGGATGAGGTGATAGCAGCTCCTAGCGATGTGGTGCAGTACAATAGGGAAGCGCTTCCTCTGGGTACCTGTGAGTTATTTATTCTGCTCTTTTTCTGCATCCCTCTTAACTTTCAGTAGCATATCGGCATATATTTCCTCCTACCAGAGTCTGCCTCACTCCAGGCTGCCCAAACTTCAGAACACCGAACGAATCCAACATCATGACGCTCTCAGATCCATCCACGTACACCGGCACCCTGTTCACACTTCGCGAAGGCGCTCTTCCAGTCTTCACAACATCCTTATACTGTCGAGGTCTGTTCTCTATACAATTACCTCACTCAATTCTAACTGCTTTATTTGCATAGGGTGCTACAAACGATATTATCACAACTATTCAGTCCACAAGCAGTCAAGTTCGCGTCAGTATTACGTTGGGATTCCGGAGTGTATTCAGGCCTCTATGCACTATTTCATTGATACTCCATTGCTTGAATTTTTCGGTGCAGGAAGTACATTTGGCTGGTGCGTATTTACCTTTCCAAATCATTGATTTAATTTTTCACATTTTGCGACAGGCTTTCATCAATGAATGCTTCTCGCATATACAATGAATCCATAGGAGATCTCAATTCACATATCCTCAATAACCGACCTGCCTACATCCAACAGCTGTGCTCAAGTGACCTCGACAAGAAACAGCCTCAGCAATGGGCGCACTCTTTGCGACTTGATGAGGAATTCCTTCTTAACGGTTTCTTCCTGTACTCCTTGCTTTTGGACAAGTCGGAGCAGCTGGGCACACTTTCTCTGGTACACGATGAACAATCTCAGCGGCTGCGTCTTCGTGATGCTTTATTGGAGAGGAATAAACGGATGGAAGGGCCTGGGCAAGAGGCATACTTTCATGCCTGTGATCTGTGCTTTTTTGTGTTTGAGGATGATGATGGGGGCATCTGTGAGTCTCTTTTTGCTATTTCCAACCTCTTTCCAACCTGCTTTTGCAGATAAAGTTCGCGCTGTTGTTTGTGACGGAGTTAGCATGGGGTTTCCATGTTGCGTGGTCCACGATTGCACGGAACCACTCGCTAATCCCCGAGACCGATTTTGTCATACCCATAGAGGCCTTGCAGATGAGTGTGCGGTTATAGGGTGCCATCAGCTGCATACACCAGGTTTTAGGACCTGCGAAGATGCGTCTCATCGTGCCCTGGAGCATGCCTACTTCGAAAAGGGGAAATCTCTCCTCCAACTCCGAAAGCGTTTGAAAAACGTCCATGCGAACCAGCAAGGTCATCAGCTCGAAGATATAGAGGATTTGGATGAGGTGATTGTGGAATCTGAAGAGTGCGGTGGAAAAGCTGAGTCAGGGAATAGAAAACTTAGGGCATACTTTGGACGCCGCTGGACACACAATATACAGATTATTGCCAACACTTGTGGTGTCGTTGCAGCCTGTGCGCCACTGTATGGTTCCGAAGCGGTCTCTGGAGTCAATGTAAGCCCATTATCCTCAATCTTCCCTCTTTGACATCTGCTGAACATCCACTTTAGGAATTTGCAAAAGCAACATATCCGACTCCAGAGTCCACGCCCGAATTCTTCATATTTGACAACAATTGTCGATTGGATCTGCACCAACGTGCTACTGGAGATCATCATTTCAAAGATACAGCCAAGCCTGTCGATGTCTTTCACTTCAAATCGAAGCACAAGCTCACCGACACCCACTGTCAGCTTCACTGCAATCCGGCTGCTTTCCCTGAGCTAATCAAAGATGGTCGGTGGAGATTCAACTCTTCTATATGTGAGCAGGTGAATGCATGGCTAGGAAAGTATCATCCCATTTTACGAGATATGGAGTCAGTTCGGTTTTCCTTTTATTTAGATGAGATGATAAAGCGCAGAAATCGGTACATCATCAAGGAATTGGCTCGTCAAGGGCACAATCCATGGACAATCCCTCCTCATGCTGTATTCCCAGATCTTTTTAAATAAAAATTCATTGTTGATGTTCTAAATACACACTGGCAAGGACTTGAACAAAAAAACACTGCCCTCGCCATGCATGGATATGGATCAAAGGTTGGCCCTGACACCACACATAGCGAGAAAGAAAGAAAAAACACCGCCCAAACTGTGTACAGATACGAGTCCAGGGTCGTCCCCGACACCGCACACAGCAAGAGAATGCACAAAAGCAGAAGGAAGGTAGGAGGCCCCTTCGTACTCGTTGGGGTCTCGCCGTCCCTCACAAGGTAGGCCATGGTACACCTATAGCAAAGTAAGGGTATCAATACTGAGCATAGAAGGGAAAGAAACTGAGCATGGGGGGCACACCTGCAGATACTGCACATCGCCATCTCTGCCTTCGTTCTCATCGTCTGCTGTACTCCGCCCTCGCCACCTTCTTCCTCACCACCCTTCATTGTAGCTGTCTGTCATCATGGTCACTATCTGTGTCGCCACTTGGTTCAAGTCTGTTTTTCCGTCATCGTCTCCTTGTTGGCCTTGGACATCACACTGGCAAGAGCTTGTAAGATCGCACACTCCGAATATTTGCACAAGTGGGTTACTTACCTTGATGTATAGGTGAACGTCGTCTTGTCGTCGTGTGTGGCAGACCGAGTCGCCCGTCATCGTCTCGTCGTCGTGTGGCATAGTTTTGATTGCTGGATGTCCGATTCCATTGTAAGTCGTGCTTCTTTTGAATTTGAGAACAAGCCACTTACTTTAGGTATCGCATGTCATCGCATGTCCGGTGTATTGTCTATCTTGCGGTGACTGACGGGATGGAGGTGGTGGTTAACAATCGAAGGCACATTGCGAATCTTCAATCTTGTCACCGTGTTCAATTTTAGTCACACGTCGCATTGTTTGATGTCAACAACTAGGCCGTAGCTTACTGCCAGAAACAATGGACGTAGGTAAGACTGCCTCCCACGACCAGACAGCGTGTGCGAAGGATAGGGTGAGGACAATGATGAACAGTGAGGAAGGACATTTGTTTCTTCTCTGTTCTCCCTTTGTAGTGGCACAATCAGACGACATACAATAGTAGGATGGTGTTCAATAAATGAATTGAATAAAGATATGTTCTACTAATTTTCTTCTATGGAATTTATGAGCTTTACATTATTGAGAGGGGGTTGTGCGTCATACGCATGTTTTAAGTAAGAAAAAAAAATTCGGGGCCACTTAGAGGTGGTCTTTTTTTTAAAGAGGCGAGTACCCAAGGGCGTGACAAGCCTTCCCGCATACATGCGTCATTCGGAAGCCCTCAACACCACGGACACCTAGATTACGGTGATAAGACTCAGTGGTATGATCCTCGCTATGGAGGAGACATTAGAGCAATATATAGATGGTTAGAAGAGGTGTACTTACGAAGGAATCACATGGACAAGGCTGTCAAAAATGCGCAGAATTTTGTCATTCTTGTCAATGAAGCCTACGTAGATGATAAACAAACTTTTCGAGAGACAAGACAATACATAGTATAGCGCACCTTGAAACTCCACAATAGCTGAAGTGTGCTGACTAAAGGTGTAGCAGAAGTGGCTGAATGCGCTTAATAGATCGCATAGCTCAGGATATTCTTCTTCAGATTGGACTGAGTGAAAATATTCGCCATTGACCCAGGGCTGAACAAGCCGGCTTGTGCGGTCACAGTCCCGAAATGTAAGGAGGAATGTTGGCACAACCTCGAAGGCTTTATGTTAAAGAGAATGAGGGCTATGAGACACTTCGATAGCACAGTACGACACATACAAGGAAAATTTGGAGAACCCATGCCATGCGCAGCAAGCTCAGATTGGAAGGTCCCATTGAAGAGATGTGCCTTCGATGTTCGTGCACCTTCCACCCATATGCCAACCTCAGCGCTGTAAGCTGGCTTATACCAAGTACCACCAAGAAAATCAAACGATTTGCATGCATAGATTCTTTCCAAAGGATCCATGGGGCTGGGGCCTTGCATCTAGAGATGGAAGTGATGAGAGAAGCGCTGGAAGGAAACAAAGAAGACCCACAACAAAGATCTGTTTGCGATGACCCTGCGTATATGGATGCTCATCAAATAGCATGTCCATGTCAGGGCAGTCCCTGGCAGTCGTTAACTGGCCATCTACAACGATGTAGGTATCAAGCGAGATCGTGTGGATAGAGTAGTCCGGGACATTGCTAGTGAGGGTGTCCATTTCGCTGCTGATAGACATCGGCGACGATGGGGGTGAGGGACTTCGAGCACCAGTTGTAGTCGGCACTGTGATGGGAGTAGAGGTATGCACCTGAGCCGATTTCGTTGCTTTCGCATTGATACCTTATAAAAATTCCCTGTGAGTCAATAACAACAAATAGAAAATTTTTGTATACGACGTACGATTCACGTCATCACGGAAATTTTTCCAAGATCCCCTTTCTCCTACAAGACGACCATACTTTTCAATCAAGTGTTCCTTGGACTCAATCTCCAGAGCGCGCGTATATACACCCTGCTCACGATAGAAGGTAGACTTGTTAAATTTGCACCCAGGGAAACATTGCGTGAACATAGCGAGCAGCTTGGTAGCAGCCTCCGATTTCTTGACGCCATCCATACCTGCACGAAGTTTTCGAAACCGAACAAGCATGTCCTTTGCAGCTTCGAGTGGAAAGGTTGAACTTCTGCTGGTGGGTGCCGGTTGAACAGACAGCAGGGGCGCAGCAACAGTATGACCCAGGGAAGTTGCAGTGAGTTCAGCCTCAGTGCTGGCAGGAGGTTTGTTGGAATGGCGAATGGAGTCACTCCCGACGCTCCGAATATGGGGGATTTCTGAAAGGTGCTGCTCCATATGCGAAGATAGATTCATACAGTCTTCATCTGTCAATCCATCGTCACGAATGAGGAGTCGGTAGTCCTGGCTTGCGAGGATTGGAAGCTCGAGCTCTTGGGTGACCCATTCAACACAGGGGCGACTTCGGAAAAATGCGATAGTTGGAGCACCTTGGAAGAGGTTGGCGATTATAGGGATCATGCTGGGAATGACGAATCCAGGAGTTGGAGTGATTATGTTGATCAATTTCGGAGGAAAGCCCGCCTAGAAAAAGTATTGAATATAATGATAATAAAGATGGTGAAGATAATAAATTGCGCACCTTTGTCCATATGACAACTGTCACTGTATTCCGAAGATTATGCGTAGCTTCTTCGATGAGCTGACGCTGTACATTTGCAGCATGCCTCTGTAACTGAGCAGCTTGCCAGCCTTGAGCGTATCCTCCAGCAAGATTTCGGGCAAAGGTGGTGCGTGGCTGGGCCTGAGAAGAGGCAGCGGTGGTGCGTGGCTGGACCTGAGAAGAGGCAGCGGTGTGTGGCACGGACTGAGATGAAGCGGTGGCACTCGAGGTGGGGGTGGCTTCAGGAAATAACGGCTGTGCAAAGGGCGGTATAGCAGGATCTACCGCCACAGGAGCAAAAGCCTATGATTTAAATCAGCCATTCAGAGAAACCTTGTGCAAAAAAGAAAGAAAAAGAACCTCGGCTGGTGCAGTGGCGTGCACTTTGCATCCTCCAGACTTCAGACAGCATGTCTTGCAACGAAACGGGACACGCTCGCACTGCTTTGCAGCTCGGCGAGGGCTATTTCCGGCAGCCTTCAATGCGCAGCCGGGCTCTTGACAGTAGATCTTGTCGTCGAGACCATGTTGAGCGCGGTAGATAAATCTTGCTTGAACGTCAGGAGGAATTTGGGATGGTAGAGTCTCGGGAGAGTGCCAGATGGTATGCTGGCAGTTGACGCACTAGAAAATGATGAGAAGAGCATTCAATGAATCACTGAAACGTTCTCACCGTCTGACACCACCGTCCATAATTTTCTATTTTAAGCACGCTTGCACCTGCGCATTTAAGCGGGCTGAGTACATGCGAGAAACACTGAGGGCATGTAGAAGCTTGGTTCTGAGGGCGAGGGTTAATATTTGGTTGAGGGAAGATGCTGTTCGTCATCTGGAGATGCTGGCTTGAGCAGGAACTTGGGGGTAAGAACGAGGGAAAGGGAAGGATTTTTTTTTTTCATTTTCTTCAGGTAATACCCCAGTGCATCTACAAATTACATTGAGTCATCATATAGCGACGGCTTGGGCGCTCACAGCAGGCGCCTATGAGTGCGCAAGGAAGCCGCCAACCGCCGTTATTTGTATATATGTGAAGGTACCGGCCATCACCAGTGCCGAGTCTCACAGTCTCCGGTCTCCGGTCTCGCCCAGCGGGGCCGATCTTCTGAAGTCAGTAGGCCTGCACGTAAGGCTCCAACCATAGGCCGCACGTGAGGGGAGTCGAGCTACACACATAGGGCTTCGCAGATGAAAAAAAAACATTCCGATACTAATAATGACAACAGAGGGATTCGAACCCTCGCCGTTTCCGACCAGATAAGACCAAAGTCCTGATTCTGGCGCCTTAGACCACTCGGCCATATTGCCTTACTAAACATGTTGGTGTTGTCAGCTCCGACTCGTCAATCGTTCTTGCTAGCTACTTTAATAGCAACTCACCAAGAGATAAATCGCATCACATCTCAGCCCAACGAATATTAAGCAAGTAATATATATAGACTATAACGCTAACTATGCGACAGTAAGTAAGTATGTAGTATGTGAGGAAATAAACGTAGGACATAGTGAGTGAGTGATACAGCAGCACAGATTGAATACATAAGCCGAGAGAGAGGCAGAGACAGAGACAAAGCGGTTGCAAACCAACTACATACAATAGATGAGTACAGAAGAACGACAGAGACAGGCCAAAGGGAAATAGGCCGGGAAAGTCAAGGCAAGTTAAAAGTATTCAACAAAAGCAATGCCAGCAATAACGAAAAAAATCTGAGTTCATAGTCGACCTGAGCGACAAAGACGGATGCGAGCAACCACCAAAAAGAAGCATAAGCATAAACGATGCCGAATACGAAAGGCGATCAAAAAAAAAGCAAGAAGAAATAAAAGGAGAAAAAGCGAAAAGCGAAAAGCGAAAGCAGCAAAAACAAAAGCAGCAGCAGCAGAGCAAGAGAAAAAAAAGAGGTAGACGACGAGAGAGAGATAAAAAAAAGCTACCGCTCAAACGTCTGCCCCCAAACCTCCCACTGCGACGCCCCGTCCTCAAGATCCATATCCATATCGTGCATCACCGTAAACTCCTCAAACCCACCCGTCGTCGTCGCCTGGGCCCCACTTCCACCCGCACCTGCACCCGCACCCGCACCACCAGCATCAGCAGCCACGCTATTCATAAAACTCAAAAACCCATCCACACCACCACCAACACCCCCAAACGATGACGGGCCGTCAAATGAGGGGGACTCAAACGCGAAGCCTCTCTCCGCCGCGCTGCCGCCGCCGCCGACGCCCGGGATAAGCCCAAAGTTCATACCCACATACGGCGCCGTTGAGAGCGCGCCGCCGCCCGGCATGCCGAGGAACGCCGAGAGCTCGTGCTCGTCGAACTGGCGCCCGTTCGCGCCTACCCCCAACACCGATGCCGCTGCAGAAGAGGAGGCGGCCCCGCGGCCCCCAAAAGGCATCGAGGAGGAGGAGGAGGAAGGTGGGAGGTCCTGCGTGATATCGAACGGCGCGCTCGACGGGCCCTGGAACATATGGCTCGCGGTATGTCCGCTCCCTGAGAACGCGAGCGTATCGAGGACCGGCGTCGCGGCGGAGGGTTGTTGGCGCGCGAACATATTCGAATTCGAACCCGAGCCCGAAGTCGAAGGCGCATTGGCACTATCACGATGCGCGAACGCCCCAGACGACTCCCTAAACGACCCTCCACCAACACCAAACCCACCAGCACCAGCACCACCGACATGCGCCCGCGCAGCAGCATACATCGAGCCCAACGAGCTCGGGCTAGGAATAACAGGACTCGGCACGACAGGGCTCGCGCTCCCACTCGCCGCATGCGACGCGCGGAGCAGCCACGGGTCCGTCAGGCTCGTCGAGAAGCTCCCCGCGGGGCTCACAGACACACCAGCGCCAACCCCAATCAGCGCCTCCCGATTCGCTCTTCCCCCCCTAGACGGGACCTGGATAGGGATAGCGATGGGCGCAGAGCGGCTCATGCTGGGCGAGGACCCCGAAGAGTGCGGCTGGAGGGTGTTGTTGTTATCCTGCTGATGCGATGATAAGGAGTGCGAGATCGTAATGCTAGGCGAGGAGAGCGCCGCAGAAGCAGGCGACGGAGCGTCGTTCACCGAATGCCCGCGCGAGTGCGCATGCAGCGCGCGGTGCGGCTTGGGCTTTATCAGCGACGAATGCCTCCTCACCCTCATCAACGCACCACCACCACCACCATCCTCATCATCCTCACCCTCATCCCAATCCCCCTCACCACCTGCACTCCCCATCCTCTCAATCCTGCCAGCACCAGCACCAGCACCCACCCTCCCCGCCCGCCTCTGCTCCTCCATCAAATTCCGCATGATGCCCGCAATATTCGTCGCGCATCCCCACGAGCGCCCGATCTCGCCTAGGTAGCCGAGAACGCGCTCCTGCTGCTCCAGCGAGTGCCCAAGCTCCTTCTGCGCGATGCGCACGCCCGAGCTCGCCTGCATCGCAGTGAGGAGGTACACCGTACCCGCGGCGAAGACGGTCTGGATGAGCGTGATGGGGCAGAAACGGAGCGTGTAGAGCGTGCGCCATGTGGAGAGGAGTTCCATTATGTTTTCAGCGGCGCGTTTGCATAGCTATTCAAAGTAATTAAAAAAATCAGGATTTAAAACCTAAAGGAAGGCAAAAGGAAGGAAAAAGGAAGAAGACAACCCACCTTAACATGATCAATCTCCCGATCCGTACTGTATATCATCCTCCCCTTGCGCTGGAAGAAAGGCCGATGCAGCAGAATGAACAACCACCAATAAGCAAGATGCATCATCAGCTTATGCGGCGTCGCTGTCTGCCGCGACTTATGCGTGATGTCGAGTTCTGGCGAGAGGCGGCCTTTCCAGGTGTTGAGGTTGAGGCTGGAGTGGTGTTGGTTAGAGATGGAGATAGATATGGATGGAATGAGATTGGATGTAGGAGGAAAGGCACTCACTCGATCTCCGTTATCAGCTCATCGATAGCATGTGGTCGACTATGCGACCTATCCAATCGATTCCTACAAAAAAAAAACCCAAACATTCAACAAACAGCCTCCTAACCAAAAAGATAAGATACGCACACCACATCCATAACCCTCCTTGCAATCATCAACAGCTCACACGTCGCCTCGAACGTCTTGGTCAGGTAATTCGGCTGCGGCTCAAGCCCCGACGGAGCATGCACCCACGGCAGCTGGTCGCAGTCCGTGTCCACAAGGGGCAGGGAAACCACTTTGAACGCTTCATTGTCGATGGTGGGGGAGGGAATGGAGAATTCGCGGCCGACGTAGAGGGACCAGCAGACGTCCTGTGGGTGTGTGATGTGGTATTTGAGATCGTGGAAGAAGTGGAGAACAAGGAAGAGAGGGCACGTACCTGTGTGAAGGTGGTCCAGTATGTCCAACGGCGGTCTAGCAGGTCGGACTCGTCCATCAGACCTGCTTTGACCCATTCGGAGCAGTCGACGTTTAAACCCACTACGTAAAGAGTGGCGTAAGATTCATATCAAAAGGAGATGAAAATGAGTGGGGACACGTACGGGCTTGTGCCATCCGCGCACTCATTCCTACAGCTCCAGATTAGCAAATAGCACCCATTGATGTATGCACAACACACCGAAGAACAAGTATCCGAGCGTCTGGTCCCCCTTCGAACTATGGAAGCTCGCCAATATCGACAGCGCGTTCACCACGCTCAGATTCGGCTTGCTGCACTCGATCTCGACGTAGCTCTTCGCCTTGTTCGCGAAGTACTGCCGCGACTTGAGATCGCGCAGCTTCGGGTCATCGACGAAGGCCAAACCGAGGGCGATGAGCGCGTTGTGCAGCATGGGCGAGTAGTGCGGGGTCTTGGGTGGGGGGTGGGAGGGCGACACGGAGAGCGCGCGGTACATGTCGCGCAGGAAGAGCGCAGGTACGACGCGCAAGCACCATGATGTGAAGAATTTGAAGATAAGATCAAGCGCTCTGCGAGTACAGCCACGATGAATATGGTTTGGGAATGATGGGAGAAGGCAGTGTACTCACCTGTCATGGGATCTGCGGTCGAGCGGGACGATGTCCGGGAGATGGCGGGACCAGTCAAAGTCGGGGTTGTAGTGGTCGTCGGGGACGTTGTCGACGAGGAGGACGTACGTCGCGTCGGGGTTCTGGGCGAGGGCGGGGAAGCGGGAGGGCTGGGAGGACGACGGCAGGCGCGGCTCGACGTGGTCGAAGCGGAAGGGGGCGGTGTTCCCGTAGTGGTGCAGGAGCCCGTTGTCCTCCAACTGCAATCCGAATATGAGTCACTGCCAATAAGACAAAAATAGAAAGAGCCACTGCTCTGCACACCTTGAGCGTCTGCGTCGGGATGCACAGCTCCTTCGCGGGGTCGCCCGGTTCGGACGTCCCGTCGTCGCTCTGGAGGTCGAGCTCGTGGTCGAGCAGGTCTGCGGCGGGGCCGAGCAGCCCGTCGGCATCCGAGGGGCGGGAGGCGCGGAAGTCGTGCGGGGACTGGTACTGGTCGAGCAATGACTCGAGGTAGTCCGCGTACTTGCGCCATTCCACTGCACGCAGCTGCAGGTTCTCTGCGCGCTTGTGCATTGCCTCGAAATGCTGCTCCGTCCGCGGTTTGCGCACAGGGTTCTTCGTCCATGCACACTGCAAATCAAGCATCGACGATCAGCCACCCATCGTCTCAGAAGCAGACACCCCGACGCCACACTCACCTCATGCTCGCGCCCCTGCGCCCGACACGGCGCACACACAGGCTTGTTCCCATCGCACTTTGTCTTCCTATAACACCACACCATCCAAACCAACAACCCGATCAGCGATGTTCCTCAACACAGGCGATCAGCCCAAGAAAAAAATCACTCCAATGCTCACTTTCGCGCACACACATCGCATGCAGGGTTATACGTTCCCCTGCCGCGGGGGTTTCCGGACCCAGAGCTCTTTGCTTTCATCCCGAGTCGGTGGTGAAAGAAAGCGTCGGGACTGGTGTTGTAATTAAGTCTGGGGTGGTGGTGGTGTTGATGAAAACCGTCGTGCGAACCAACGCGCACTCGGCTATCAAGGCTACTCTATCTGCGTCTAAGCTTTGTCGGCGTACTGCGACTACGATCTCGCTGGTCCAAAGGAAGTGAAAGTGGACGACAAGAGAGGAGGAAGAAGGAGGCGCCTGCTATGCCCTCATCCCATTATATATATCACACAGCATCATGACATTGGTGTGAAAGGTACTAATGTATGCCAATCCATGCCGAGTAGGTCACAGTCCCAAGGCGAAAATCACAGTAACGTACTAGGAAACAAAAACACTAGATACCGCCCCATTTCCGAGGGCGCATATGCCTCGTCACACAGCATTTATGGGCTGTAGCTATTTGGGCGTCTATGATTGGCATACGCCGTGTCGTCCCCCACCCACGCTTGTCTTGTTTGCTTATTTAGTCGATCAGATGCAATCTCCGGCTTCGATGCTTGCCTTTGAAAGTCGCTCGCAGTGCAGTGCAATTGGGAGTTCCAACCCTCCGAGTCCCGCCTAATATTCGCTGCCCCACTCGCAAATCAAACGCGCCCAGGGCTCAATAAAACCGTCCATCCTTCACAGTTCATTCCAAGGGTCCCATCATCATCACCATCATAGGAAATCCAAAGGTCCACCTCCCCGCCGGAGAAACTCGGATGACGCACAGAACTCAAAACGGTGCGCAGAACTCAAAACGGTGCATAACTCAATAAGCAATAGTATGTTTGTAGGACGTGCGCGCAAAAATGTTTCGCACACAACACGAGGGGACAACGTGTTTTACGAGTACGAGTACGTCTGTTTTTGGATAGAGGAGCCCGACGCGGAGGTCGGCTTGCACTGCACTGCATGTGCCATGTACGAATGTGAAGTGACATGCCACTGCGTCGCAATCGCAATCAGATTTGACGCTTGGATTGAGAATATGACCCAAAAGCGAGGCCAGCGCCGGGCGCGTGTTATTCCCTACTTTCTACTAAGGTAAGCGCCTCCGACACCCACGGGGAGTTCTCGAGGGAGTGAGTGGAAATAGCTTGGATGTGTGGATGGGCGGATGGATGGATGTTGAAGGGGCTGCGTGTATGTCATTGTCATGATACTTACCTCTTTGTCTATGTTTGAAATGTCAAAGCATATGCTCGTACACTATCATATCCATCATCATATCATCATATCATATCTAAATCATAGTATCATATAAGTACATATACGGCCTACAGAACTCGAAGACGTGAAGACTTGACGAGTAGAACTGCGCACAATAAAATAGCGCACGGAGCCCAAGGGCGGAGCGTATAGCACATATAGCGCACATCGCCGCCCCAACAACGATTTACGGATGACTCGAATAAATTTTCCCAACTCCCATCCCGCGAAACCAAACCGCCTTCGCCTTCGCCTTCCTTTCCACACCACGACACGACACGCCTTCTTTGATGATGATGATGGATGATGATGATGATAGAGTTTATTTATTTATTTAGACGGAGTAGATGCGTATCACTATAGCCTCAGGATGATAGATGTAGAGTACGAGCCTGCGCCAGCTCGAAAGCTGTGTGCTGGTTGGTTGGTTGGTTGGTTGGTTGGTTGGGATAGGACGCGATGGAACGTGCGAGGAGCGCGTTCCCCGTTGGTCATGCTAGGCGCAGGCAGAGTATGCAAGTGATGCCCCACGTCTCCTCGAGCGTTCCAGATAACCCCACTTCCAGATGGCCCCCACCTCCAACTACCCCCACCCCCAAACACCCCCATTTCATCCACATACCTCCACAGATCCAACCCCACACACCCCAAAAGCTCCCAGACGGCCCCCACCCATCCACACTGACAATTCAATCCAACCCAACCCACCAAAAAACGCAGATCGCCGCATAATGACGATTAGACCCTTTGTCAGATCCACCACAGAACCCAGAATCCAAAACCCCGTCATCTTTTTCCCTTGACAAGTTAAGGATAGTCCATGCACGTCGGTGGAATACTGGAAGGCTAGTGGTAGATAAGATAGCAAGAGCCGTGAAATGCAAAAGGAAATGGTGTGCAGATTGACGTATGACCTCGAGAGTGTGTAGATAGGGATATGGTCTCACTATCGACACCAATGATCCTGGAAAGACGCAGGCGCAAGGTGCAGTATACATACAATAACATACACGTCAAGCATCATCTGAATCTCGGAATATCTGTCGCTTTGAAAAGGTTAACGTAAGAACAACGAGGCTTCAATTGACCCACATCACAACAGGCGCCCTAATGTCTGAAAATGAAAGTGAGAATAAATTTGAAACAAGACGTGAGGGGTTTCGAATAATAAAAGGCGTCCGAGCCAAGAAAAGGGACAAGAACACGGAATAGGAGCGCAATTAATGACATTTTCCTCACCTTCCTTAGACTTCCCTTTCCTAGCACCCGCATGGGGTGTCGTATACAAAGTTTAGTATAGACAATCTCGCGCTCCGTCACGTAGAGTACACATGTCACTGGGAGAAACTTATATTTACGGACAACGGTGCATGTGCACCCTAAGTCCCAAGTCCCAAATTCCAAGTTCCAAGGAGCGCGGAGGATTGTTTTTGGCCATGGGATACTTGGGAGAGTGCGGAGGTTCGAGCTCTCTAGCCGCGCGCGGAGATCCGTTTTGAATAGGTTTTGGGTACAAGATGCGCAGATCAATTATGAGCACGAGGTGGGCGGTTGGCGGTGCGCGCTGCGCGTGATGGCCGTTCGATGATAATTATGTTCGATGATGGAGTCGGAAGTTGGGATTGAGGGTGGTGGTGGTGGTGGTGGTGGTACTGTGGATAGGAATACGTTGTTCCGTTTTTAGGTACCTAGGCATAGGTAGTTTCGGTCACTCGGGTCCGAGGGCCCTATGATAGACCGGTAGGTGGCTTCGAGGCTACTATTAATAATTGTCTGTTCAGCGAAGGTGGGCTGAAGGGGTAGGCGTGAGGAGCATATGGTAGTGGATACGAAACAAAAGGGAGAATGCATGAACGCACTTGTTTTTCCCTCGACGCGGAAGTGCGCCTTGATATTCCGCGACGATGGGAGTTGGCGCACATTTGGGTGGTACTTGCTGCAACTTGTGGTGTATTTTGGGTTGTCTTCCGGTATTTTGGTTGCTCGGGGTATGAAAAAGAAAAGTTATCACCTGCTTTGATAGCTAGGACTCGCACCGGAAAACCTAGAGGCAGGAAGAAAGAAAGGACTCGACACAACGAGCTATTCTGGCGAGTACTTGATCGACACCGGGTCCGTGATGTGATTTTCCTATCGGGAGAGGATATGGGTATTCAGATACCTTGGAGAACGAGACGGGCACTGGGACACTGAGAACAAATTTCTGGAAACCATGACTGCCTCTGGTAGCAAACATCGACGATTCACGAGAGCGCAGGCGGTCCTGCATGAAAAACCATCCTCATAAGATATTAATATAGTGATGGGTAACAAGAAAATAGCGATGATTAAACAACCTGGAAAGCCCATCATAAGCACCCACGAAAACAAAAGAGCAAAATAAAACGCACCCTAGGAGCCAACGAGACAATCTTCCCCCACCCCTTCAGCCTCAGGTCCGCAGAAACCATACCACCAATACGCGTCCCGAGCATCTCCTTCTTGTTGTTGAGCAGCACTGCGGCGTTGTCGTCGAAGCGGATGTAAGAGCCGTCGGGCCTGCGGACGGGCTTGCGCGTGCGCACGATGACGGCGCGGCGGACGTCTCCACGACGCACTTTTACAGCGTTCACGGACGCCTGGGCAGCGGCGGAGACCGGGCGCGCCTTTTGCACGACGACAACGATCTCGTCGCCAACGGAGCCCCAGCCGTTATTGACTTTGTTCTTCAAGACATTGACGCACTCTACGAGGAGCGCGCCGGAGTTGTCTATGCACTGCACTCCCCCGTCAGCCGGTTGAGCCTACAAAACGCAGAAAGACGCACATTGAGAGTTCCTTTGAGGCCAATCATGGCTGGGGGATGAGGAGAAGCAACGAGCAGGACGCAGACGAACGACCAGCTCGACATTTTCCGGGCGCTTCCCACGGCTCCAAATGGAGTTCCCATACCGAGGGACGGCCACTAAATTATGTACTCCACCACCGTCGTCTTTCTTTCCGCAACCACCACGACAGCCGCTATCGACTCCACCATCAGCAATGCCTCTCTCCAGACGCGGAAGCGGGAGCGTCACCCTCGCCACTGGCCAGACGCTTGCGATCCACACCAGGACCCACGATGAAGAGGACCTCCCTCACGCTACCAAGAAGTGCGTCGGACTGCTCATATCGCTTTAGGGACTGCGACGATCGCTGAATATCTCATTGAATTTACTAGGACGATGTCCGACCATCTGCGGCGGCTGGAGAACCTGTGAGTTGGGGTCGAGTGCAGTGGCCGCTCCGCCGTGTCCAGGAATAGCTGGAATAGCTGATCAGCCAGCCAGATTTACACTTACGCCCCAGAGGATGCGCATGATCGTCGAGGCCTTCAAGGATACGTTGGAGCTGGGGTTGGAGAAGCCCGGCCAAGTCGTGGTGCGTATCAGTGACGTTATCGCTTCGCCCTTTCCCTTCTCTCTGCCGGATCTAAATCGTTGCGCCAATTTGAATAAAGTGAAATCTTGGTTAATCTTTCTTTATGTAGCCTATGATTCCGACCTTTGTGTTCGGCTGGCCGACGGGGGAGGAGAAAGGCGACTTTTTGGCGCTGGACCTCGGTGCGTTTGCAACGGATTCTTATCTTATGGCCAGGCGACGGTCTCGGATAGCTGACGGTGTGATACACTATGTTCACAGGCGGAACTAACCTGCGTGTCTGTCTTGTGACGATACAAGGGGAAGGGAAGTTCGAGATTACACAGACGAAGTACCGCCTTACGGAAGAGCAGAAGCAGGATGATGGCCAGAAATTGTTTGACTTCTGTGCGGAATGCCTGCAGACATTTATCGACACCAGCCTTACAGACGGAACTTCATACCTCAAGAACGGCCAGAAGATACCTTTGGGATTTACTGTAAGTACTCCCGTTCCAAACACCAGACAAACCTGACCCTCTCCTTCCGAACATCAGTTCTCCTACCCTTGTTCGTAAGTCCGCCACATCACAAAAGATCCCCCGAATTACGTCTTACCTTTACGCAGCCAAGAGCGAATAGATCACGGTGTCCTTATTCGGTGGACAAAAGGCTTTGGAGCAGCCAACACTGAAGGCCGTGACGTTGCTGCTATGTTCCGGCAGTCGTTGGAGAAATATGTACGTCATACCTACCGCATACGATCTCTCAATCACAGATATTTATAACGTTACACAGCAACTCCCGGTGGAGCTCACGGCGTTGATCAACGATACCACTGGGACCCTCATTGCATCGCATTATGTTGACCCTCAGGCCAAGATTGCGTGCATCTTCGGCACAGGCTGTAATGCGGCGTATATGGAGGACCTAGCTGATATTCCGAAACTGAAGGACTTTAACATCGACCCGAAAGCTCAGATGGCTATCAACTGTGAATGGGTATGTTCATACCAAAACATACATCGTATACGTGCTGTTTACCTTCGATCACGTAGGGTGCGTTTGACTCTTTGTTGCACGAAGAACTTCCTCGGACCAAGTATGACATTATCGTTGACGAGTCGTCAAACAAACCTGGGGAGCAAGCTTTCGAGGTGTGTTCCTATTTGTAAAAGCTCGCTTTCGACCTTCACTCAATACTTGTACGCAGAAACTCATTTCAGGCCGTTATCTGGGCGAGATCCTTCGGCTCGTCATCTGCGAACTGATTGACGAGGGTGTCTTGTTCTTGGGCCAAAATACGTACAAGCTCGAGAGCCCTTACGTCTTCGAGACGGCCTTCTTGTCTCTTATGGAAAGGTTCGTTTACGATTTTAATTTCTTTTCCGGATAATCGTTCATCTTGCATTTGTTCTGATCAAAACGATAGCGACCCCACAGACGAACTCCTCATGATCATCGGGATTTTCTCCCACTTCTTCGCCGTTGAGACTACACTTGCCGAACGTCAATTCTTCCGCGCTCTGGCTATGCTTATCGGCCGTCGCGCCGCGAGGTTGAGTGCATGCGGCATTGCTGCCATCGTCAGCAAGAAGGGATATTTGGAGAAAGGGTGCACTGTCGGCGCTGACGGATCTCTGTACAATGTGCGTATCTCGTTGGGTGGTGGTCCGATAAGGAAATTGGCGCTCATGTGTCTTCTTATTTTGATCTTTCCAGAAATATCCTGGGTTTGCTGATAGGATACACGAAGGTTTGGTGGATATATTTGGTGAAAGGGGGCGGTACGTTTGTGCATCTCTATTTTTGTATCCGTGTTTTGCTCATTATAGCTGGTGCAACAGCAATATTACAACCCACCATGCTGAAGATGGGAGCGGTGTAGGAAGCGCTATCATTGCTGGTCCGTTCCCTTCTATCTTCTATCTCAAACTTGTGCTGATATATCAATGTCTTTGCCAGCTATGACGAAGAAACGACGATCTGAGGGCCTGTATCCCAATTTATGAAGGACTGGTTCTCCCATTCCGGCTCTATAGATCTTGTGCATATCTTGTTTTAGTCGATGACTCCTTCCCTTTTCCCTTCCCCAGCGTCTCCTCGCTTTTCACCGGGGGTCGGCATCAACTGTCTGGTGAACCTTTGTAATACTACTTACTGGCTTGTAAAACAAGCGTTGTACTACCAAAAATGAACATTCTTAGAGTGCTTTGAACGTTCGTTAGAAATGTGCATGACTAGATATGTACAGATGCCATTACGGATTGCCGCATTTGCATTATCCTCACAATTCAACCCCCTTATGCAACTATCGACGCTCGAGGACTCTTGAGCTCACATGCTCAAGGATGCACCAGAATTTTCACTAAGACATTGATAACATAGACATCAGAAAATGAAACTGGCGTGACGCCTAGAAGCTAAGCCTGAGCGCACCTTGAGTCTCTTTCTCGTTAAGAAGTGAAAGAATTCCCTTCTCCACCACATCGTCAATGGATATCTTCTTCGTGATTAATTCTTCAATACCGGTGATCTTCCCTGCAGCAATAGCTGCGATGAGCTCTGGATGAATTCCCGTGTATGCAAGAGTACCTATTCGGCGGCAACGAGTGTCAATTAAAATCAACAAACCAGTCATTGAACACCGGAAAAAGAAAGACGGCACACACCAGTAACGTTCAACTCCCGAATCAGAATAAGATTCATACTGACTTTAGGATCGAACTCCCAAATGGCGACGTTTACGAAGGTGCCCTTGGGGCGTAAGCTCATCAAGGCGGCGTCGACACTCGCTTGGAGGCCTGCGGCATCGAAGGCCACGTCCACCCCGATTCCGTTGGTCGCTTTCAGCGCTGCGGTTGGAACTGTCGCGGGAGACGGGGACCCAGATTCTGACGGGGTGAGAGGGTCGATGGCTATGGTAGCCCCGTGTTTGAGGGCTAGTTCACGGCGGAGTGATGCTGGTTCTGAAACGAGGACGGTGCTCAAGGGATCAATCGACCTATATGAGTATATTAGTTTGGGGCCAATTCCCAAATAGTCGAGATTTGGATGCTCCTACCGTAGGACCTTGAGAATGAATAGTCCAATCTGGAGCGATCGCATAAGTATCATAGCATTTTTATACCTTGCAAGCTAACTTACCGGTCCAGCGCCAACGATAAGGGCACTTTGCCCTTCCTTGAATCCTGATTTCTTGACCGCATAGTACGCAACCGCAAGAGGTTCAATCATCGCTCCGACTTCGACTAAATTTGTTTTCAAAAATGGAGTTAGATAAGGTCGAAAAGTGAGAGGCAGGCCACAACGTACGGGAGATTCCTGCAGGTAGATGATGAACATATCGGGTGTCGACTGCAACATATTCGAAAAGGCCACCACCCCACCCACCAATGCCCTGCAAATGTGGTTAGCAAAGTCGTTTTTTACTTGATGGCCAATGACGAACAATAAAGTTGGCAGAAGGGCAAAGGTTGTAACTCTTCGCTGCACAAAATATGCAGGAACCGTCCTTGTGGCACGAAAACAAAGGCTCCCTACGACAGTTTGGTTGATTGCGATGCGAGAAAGACAGTTCAGGAGTCGGCATACACAACAACATTTTGTCCAATTTTCCATTGCGCCTCGTCGACTCCATTTCCAATCTCTACAATGGTACCAGAGAATCTACGTATGCGTCGTGTGTTAAAGAGAGGCGGTCATGTACGATGAGGGTTCGTACTCGTGTCCCAAAGTGATAGGTAAGGTTTCTCCGGTCAAGTCGTTGGGCTCTGTGGTGGTCGGGAATTTGGGGACGGGAGCCAAGTAGGCATGGAGGTCGCTTCCACAGACTAATCCGAAAGGTGGCGATAAGTTAGCTGAGTGACATATATGATATGGATGGTGCCTTATTAGTCTGAATACTGACTTCCATTCCTGTCAACGTTTCGTTGCTCTCAGTATGTTTACAAGTATAAAAAGGAAGACAAACATACCATACAATCTATGAAAAGAAAATTTTTACATCTAATAAGCTCATTGAGTTACAAAAATCGATATGAACGCCTCCTACCTTGACCTTCACTTGGCCGTCCTTCGTAACAGGCTCTGGAATCTGCTCAACCCTCACATCTCCAGGTCCATAATATCTTGCTGCTTTCATTTCAGCTTGCGTCGAGGGAGTACTTCGATGAATCTACGACAAATAGTTGGAAAGCTGAGAGAGTCGGAAAGAGAACGATGCCTGAGACAAACTGGGTCTTATAAAGGCACAGATTTCCCAGCCAGGTCAGGCGCCCATTCATCGTCAAGTCTTTTTGGCCTGAGCGAGACGCCCCATGACTGCTGGTAGAAATCACATTTTGGAAAGACGTACAGGAAATTTGAAGGTGTGGTCAGGATGTGGTATGCCGTACTACCCGGTGCTTGATCAGGTCTGCCCAAAGCGTTCACTGGCGGTGGTCACTTGGCTCCATGGCAATACTTAAATAGGACCCCTGATAGACGATGGATACAAAATTGATCTGAGTTTAAATCAAACCATCGATTGGCGGCCCTTGAGCTCGGTCTTCTCTGTCCCTCACCCCCTGCCACAACATGGCTGATTCTGCTCGTCCTTCCGTTCTTCCTGATGTACAACAACCTCAGTCTGATACATCTCCTCGTGAGAAGACTGCTGGCATGGTGCAGAACTTCTTCTCTCTACAGGCCCCTGACGCCGACACCAGTCATACTGCTATTAAAGACGAACTCGTGGGCAAACTTGTTTTCGACGATTCCCGCGTATTCGTACGCTTGGGTTTGGATCATGTTTCTTCTGAATTTGTGACCAACTGTACAGCGGCGTTCAAAACCAATAAGGAATTGATGGAAGCTAGATCTCAACTGCAAAATACTATCGAAGTGGAATCCCTTGCTACGGTAGACGATGCGCCTCTTGAAGAATTAGTGCCTGAGGAACTTGTTGGAACTCGAGGAACTTCCAAAGGAAATAACATTGAGTCCAGGAAGACAGTCTCCGAGAGCAAAATGTACAAGCCCTTGGTATGTCATTATCTGGTTTTCTGAGAAGTTTAGTCCTTATAATTGGTCGAAGGCTACTATTTTTGGCCACATTGAAGACTTTTCCGACTCGTCACAGCCTTTTGCTTCTCCGAAAAACACTTTCATGAATACGCACATTACGACGCTGGAGTCAGACGCAAGCACCTGGGGTTTCCCCAAATACAGCCCTGATTTTGTGTTATTCGAGGGCAGGAAAGCAGCAAGTACACCCATTCTTTGGCGCAAAACGCTCGGATTTTGCGAGGTAAAACCTACTTCTCAGCACAGTCCAAAAAGTGCGAAACCCAACACGGTAAAGCCATTGGTCGGTCAAGCGGGGGATTACGCTAGACTCCAGTTATCTGCTCGGCCCTTTCATCTTTTCTCAGTGGCACTTCTGATTTTTGGCTCCCAATTTTGTGTCGCCATTTTCGATCGCGCTGGGGTCTTATTTTCTCCCATTCATGACATGTGGGAAGAAACTGGGGTATTTGTTCGCGTCATCTGGTCGCTGACATGTCTTCTTTCACCAACGCAACTGGGACAGGATCCTACGGTCTCGAAGCTCTCGGATGCCGAACACAAACTATATATGCGCGAGATAAGGTGTCTTGGTCGCGGTGCCCGGGCAGACGACTTTCCGACGTTCGTCATCATGGCAGGTGGTCGTCTTTGGTATACTGTTGGCCTGCCACTCTGGACGTCAGTATCCTTGCTCGGGTGAGGTACGTCTATCTGGCTGGTACAGCAGAATGGGCAGGGTCCTGTTTTTGTCCTCAAAAACACATGGAGGAGTGCGGCCTGCCTCTCGGAATCTGACATATATGGTGCGATCAGCGGTTCTCATCCTGCTGTTGCGAAACTTCATCAAGGGAGCGACGTTCTCTTTCCCAACGATCAACGACGCATTACGGCCTACAATCTGCGTGGGGCATCTACAGCTGCCGAAGTCGAAGGAAGCGATATTTGTTTACATCGATTGCTTCTCGAGAGTCGTGGGCGACCCCTTTGGGAGTACGCATCCGAAAAGGAGTTACTGCAGGCAATGCGAGCCGCGCTTAGTGGTAAGTATCTCGTAAATCATTACTACATGCCTGGAAACTCGCTTATCTTCCGCAGGACACCAATTTTTGTGTGACCAGGGGATCTTGCACCGCGATATAAGTGCTGGCAACATCATGCTTTCCGCAGACGGTCCGTCTCAATCAGGAGCGGAAGGATTTTGATGGACTTGGAGTTTGCGCGTATTGATAGATTTCTTGATATTGGCACACAAACCATCGTGCCTCCAGTACGCTCACCAGACGATAAGATGACTGCTCCAGCCCTCCGGTTGCATACCACCTTCGGGCCAGATGTCTTGCACGGTGCAGCAATGACAGTAAGCCATCATCGACTGACTTGTTTAATTTTCGCTGATCGGTTGGAACCTTAGGGAACCGCACAGTTCATGGCTGTGCCGTTATTGAGAGCGGTCGTCAATGTCCGTCTCATCAAGCATGAGCCTCAGCACGACCTCGAGTCATTCGTTTATGTTCTTGCTTATACCGTAGCAAGAAGGGCCGTCCTTGATTCTGAAGAACTAGACGCAAAAGTTCGCAAGCGTCTCCACGACGCCTTCGGTGCAGATTTTGGAAATATGAACATCAACTCTATTCTTCGTTCTCGGAGTTCGGGACAGCCACTTGCACTAGTCCACGAGTCTTTCTCCAATCTGTTCAGTGAACCGTTGGTCGCGCTCTTCAAAGTCTTGGACAGTTACCTTGCACTTGCAAGTTCGCGAGTGTCGGAGCTACAAACTCCATTTGTACTCACCCATGAAGAGCTAATTGCCTATTTGGACAAAGTAAAACCAAGCATTAAATACGGAAATCAAACTTGAAGCTTGAAGCTTGAAGTCCTAACTTACTTTGCGAAATGCCTGTGACGACGGCATGTTGTGATATCATGTACAACAGTCACCTTCGGCCCCTTTTTCCTAGATCAATAACGGTAAGAATTTGTAGAGAAAGTGGAAAAAGAAAACTCACGAGCACAAGTAGCACTCGCGAACGAGTTTTCTTTGCCCAGCATCGGTCATAGATGGGCCAAAAAAAAATAATTGACATCAGCCTTTTCATCAATGTCATCCAGCTCTTGAACGTCAGCCTGTTGCTGGTCAGCGTTGCGCTGACGGCTCTTCTTAGGTACAGCTACACAATATTTCGTCAGGTTGGGAAATGAATGTCAACAAAACATACCAGTTGCCGGCTCGTCATTATCGGATTCAATGACAATAGGCGCATTGCGTTTGCGAGCACTTGGCGCTGGGACCTCCTCTTTCTCGGAACCAGCAGTTTCGGACAAGTCGATAGAGACAGAGTTGAGCAAAGGAGGTGAAGGGTCAACCGGTCACTGGCGAGGCAGTGGGCTGTGGCAGGTGTTGATGATGCAAAACAGCGATTAGATTAGATTCGGCCTGTCCAAAAATAGATCGCTGATGCGACACCCGCAATCTTGGAAAATGTAAAACGAAGCGAAATCACTCAGTATGCTCGAGTACTACTTCGCTTTTGGAGGCGACGTTGTAAGGTAGTAGGAATGGGCACACTTATGCACAGACCCTAATTATGTGGGCGATGATTGCCACCTCTTATTCAAAAACATCTTCACTCTCGGCGTTCTTGACGGTTGACTCGAGCAACTTGCACCCTTGGATGCACGTAGTAGATTATTGGATCCTCCGCAACGTGTAAGAAGAAACACCTTTCCAACGCCGCCCATTGTCCGATAAAAGCAGCACCAGCAACCCTTTACGCGTTCTTCCGACTCATGTCGCATGGCCAAGGCATCACAACGCAAAAACGCAAAACTACCATCCATATATAGTAATTGTATTTTTTTAAAAGCAACATCTACACACTGGTTGTTCCACAATGAGCCTGAGTGGCGATGGTTCCATCTGTCAATCAAAGGCTTTGTTATTGAGCAGCTGGGAGGTCGTAGAAAAAAAACGGATATGAGGCTGGACATATTTAAGAATGACGATTGTCGGTTGGAAGGCGGTACTTTCTGGAACACATTTCCCTGCAACATCTCGAGCTGTAGCTTCCCCCACACATCCACCCTATGAATTCGTCCTTAGATACTTCCATTTTTCACTCCTCTTGCAGTGACTCGGGCGTATGCTCTCCAGGTGAGATGCCTTTTTCTCATCCCGATCGCGCCATCCGATGTTTATGATCTCTTTATCGCGCCGATGTTTAGAACACATTGATAGAAATATGGGTCATACACTCACCGAACAGTTTTTTGTTCCCGACTTCTATAGGTCAATCTCGCTCTACTCAATCCTCCCAGAGAACGAAGAATTTGTCCTAGACGACACCATCGATTGTCAGTCCTTTCTCTCCATCCCTTTCAGCTCGGAATTCACATAGAAGATAGGGTCGCACGAAAAGTCTGAGTCGCCCATTGGCTTTGGGGAATTGGACTTTTCTAACGCACAGACGTTCGGTGCTCTGTACCCGGCCTTCAAATACGAACATTCGGAGTCATCGCTTCATGGAAATCATCCTGCTGTCGATGTTCAAAATAGCGGTACGTTATTTTCGCTGACGAGAGAGCGCACCATTTTTTCATTCAGATATCCGATCGATAGACACATACTTCTCGTCGCCGCTGATCGACTGGTCATCTGATAATCGCTTGACAAGTGGCGAATACACATTCAATCCTGGCAGTGGTAAGCTAGCATAGAAGTGAAGACAGGATCCGGATGTACTCACTGTTATTCTCATTTAGACAGCACCATTTTTGAGACCTTCGATATCGACCAGCGGTATTACGATTGCTCTCCAGATGCGGCGGGGCATATTATGAATGCTATTGGTGAGTAGACCTGATGGTTTACTCGTATCACATATACCAACACGATCGAAATAGAAGCGATAAGCAATGTAACGATTCCATCGCTCACGTACATGACATCGCAAACCTCCACAACAGAGACGGAGTTTCCTGGAAACATTTTATCAGACCTGGCCGGTGCCACCGGGTCAAAACCCAACAGCGCCGACGCAACCGTCATCGGGAAAAAAATCCATCAGACCACAACAGGTCAAAGGTATGTTTCTCATATAACTCTATCTCTCTGTGGATGACTAATTATGATGCACCGTTTGTAGAGGGCGGACGGGCGTGAAGAAGGGTGCGATCGAGAAAAAGGAAGGACAGACCAAGAGGGGGGGAAACTGTGGGAGGATTCCAACACCCTACGATGCAAATATGACGTGCTTCGACGATACGTATGGCATCGACTTCAAAGTGGATCGCTTCCGCGAACATAGAGGGCCTGTGAGGAAGGAGATGAGGAAAAGATCTGCAAAGAGGCAAAAGGAGATAGATGCCTTGCGAGGCTCAGCGAGGCGCAGCGGGTACCGATGATCATACAAGCGCACCTTTCAGCGGTTCTTTATTGCTTTCTCATTTTATTCATTAATCGGTGATAAGTTTGCGACAGGGAGTTGGGCGGTCGGGTGGTAGTAGGAAAGCACGTAGTAAGTTGTTTATCATGAAGATCACACTGCACAGATGAGATAAGATTACAATCACGAAGCAGGTGACCACGTGAAATTTAACTTCAAATTGAGGGTTTGCCTGACGAATGCTAGCAAACGCTACATCATGAAGGAAGTAGCCTGACAAACTGATATAGAGGTAAGTAATCCTTTGCTACTACAGTGAAGAGTAGATATTAATGTACTTACAGAAGTTGTCACCAGAGAGAATGTTGAATTCGACTTATGTGTGAGATATGTATGCGAAATATTTCTTACTTTTGCTGGTGACCGTTCTCTCTATGAGGGATCCCAGAATCGAGGCTCTCCTTCGCTCTGCGATCCTTCATTCTCAGACTGTTTACGAGTTTACCATCCGCCTTCGACGGTACTTCTGTTGTATGCAGATCGACAGGGCGGCGTAGTAGATTGGTGAGTGGTAGTGTCCTCAAAATTCCTTTCAAATTTGCCCCAGAAACCTCTTAAAACCTTTGAAATGCAACGGACAAAAATATCTGTGCCATGACTTCGGCAAAACACTTAATTGATACATTTGGTCTTCCCGCCTACTCACACCGTAGCAGAACAATCAAGATATAAAAGAGCCAAGGAAGCAGGCCTGTCCTCTCGGTTTTTGCAGATACTACAATGACCTGCAAATCTCTGCTTGCCATAAATTCCGTGATTCTAGGTTTGCATGCATCCGTCAGTTTGGTGTTACAACTGCGTAAAAAATCTACGGAATAATATACCCCTTCTACGTTCATGGTTCGTACCGATGCATGGTAAGCCCGAGGACCTCCAAGAACTAGGACAGTCTCGACAGATGACAATGGCGCTTACACTAAGATGAATTAATAGCTCTACAGCGCGTAGTCGAACGACTGGAAAAACGAGCTCCGTTGAGTTGGAATAGTGACAATTTTTCGTCGCTTGAAGGGCAGCTCTCATCAACATCGGTGTCAATGAATGGTGTTGACGTTGTTGGACGATGACACGACACATAGGCAATGGACAGCTTTGCGCACCTGAAGTGATGAGTATACACTTCTTTATTGTGCACGTTCGTCGCCTGCAGAGATTTGATACGAAAGAAGAACTTTTACACGGTTACGAATAATTATCAAGGTCTCGCTCCAGCCGAAAGCGTTCCGGGCTTCGTAGTTTGCGCCGCAGGCAAGGTATCCATGAGTTCCGTCCACCGCCTCAACCTGCCGCTCACAAGATCCCACTCAGGGACCATTCTGAGGTCTGCCAGAAGAGGATACAGAAAGAAATCCGCCCAAGTGGGGTGATCTCCAAAAGCAAAACCGTCCGGCGCCATCAGCGACTCTGCAATAGCCAAGTACCGCTGTAGCTCAAAGACGCCATCCTTGATCTGTTCTCGTGTATTAGCTTCGGACAGTACGCCTTCGTCCAATGCTTTGATGCGAGGTTTGACCACGCCTGCTTCGATCATTGGAAATCCTTGCGATGAGTAGGTTAGCATATGTAAAATGAGCCCCAAGGGATTACTCACCGAAAGAAGCCGCGAGGCTGACGAACTCCCACATCTTCTCCTCTATCACGATGTTTGGGCCAGATTCCGCGAGCAATGAAGGCTCAGGAGCGGTTCTGTCGATAAACCGAGTGATCGCTTGACTCTCACAGAGCTTCACGTCGACTCTTCTCCCATCGATTCCATGAATTATGAGAGTTGGAAGATACGCAAAGGGATGTCCGGCCTGAGCGATTTCTGACTGGGCTCGAGTCGCGATTTGCTTAAATTTGAGGCCTTTATAGTGCAATCCCAGCGCGATTGTTCGCGTGAAGGTCGAGAATGGTGTTCCGATGAGAGCATAACGTAGTTCTTCTGACATTGGGATTCGGGGGATGATTGTCTTTTGAAGGACGCTTTCATGAGGCGTGCTGAATAGCCATTACGATGAGCTTGCTGATAAAGCAGTCGCTGAGAAAGAATGCCCGTGTTTCGACCGTCTGGGAAGACCAATGGCAGAGCTTTACTGTAAAAGGTTGAAAAGAGAACATGACCGAAGAAAGCAAGGATGCCGCCGGCAAGCTGAGTTTGAATAAAATATTGAACCGCCTTGATTTCTAAAATCGACCCGCTTGACCTCCGATACCAAAAGCTCACTTCACTCTTCAAGATGCCTTTTTCATACGTGATAGGTAAGTCATAAATATAAATCAACACGACGTGATCTAATATCTGAGGTTACAGAACATATGGAAGAAGATGAAGAGACTACAAAAGCCATTCCACCTTGGGTCGAGCTAGAGTACGCGGTATAGTCGCCCTACCCATCGCAACCAAACGCCTGAACCAAGACTTAATTTCAGCATATGCGCATGCTAGCTGGACCAGACGCTCATGTCCGATTCACTTCCCTATCCCAATCATCATGCGATTTCATCAACGCGGCATTTGGCGCAACATCAACAGACAAATCACTCTCGGAATTCTCTTGCTATCGCGAGGGCATCATGGATCTGATAAAGCAAGCGGGTGTCCCCTTGGAGAAAGTTTGTCTCCTAGACCCCAAAGCTGAAAAGGAGTTGGCACCGGAGGATGGCGACGGGCAATTCGAGTGGTTCTTGTTCGGGGTATGTGGTTTTTAGACTATTATGAAGCCCAGGCTCACGCGCGAATAGGGTATCCTCGGTATGCGATAATGCTGTCTTCTTGATGCCGGACATCGTCCTGATTCTTGTACAAGGCGACGATCCTCCGCGCGACCGGACTTCAGAGCTTCGAGTCCGTGGGTTTCCCACTCGCCATCTCGGGCCTATACAAATGACGACCGACACCGCTCTGGGTGTGACGAAACTGGTCGTGGACGACCATATTCCTCTCAATGAAATCCCATATCTCGTATGTACTGGTGTCAATCACTCCTCAATGCGTGACTGAGGATGTTCGTCAGGATCATCCAACAATCGTATTCAACGCAAAGGAATCGGTTGAAATGCCATTCAGTGAGTTTTCTTGCATCGAGTCATTCCATTCCAATATCTAAATAGCGCCTGGCAGGATATATTGCCGATGGAAAAGAGCCACGCCTACCACCAGGAATGAAGAAACACCTTCACGACGATATGAACAAGTCGTTTGATTTCTGATCGATGTACTTGTACTTACACACAACAATTACGATCTATGTACTTGATCCACTTGCTCAGAATAAGTCGGTATCCATCACGCTCTCGTCAGCCTGACCGACTAATTTCATACGCATGGTACCTGTTTTTACTCACTTTCGCCGCCCGCTGTCTGTCATAAAACAATTTTGGGGGATAACACTGGCTGGCGTAGGCACGATGGAACAAGCCCATGTCCTTGATGTGACGCGGTATCTTCTGTGAGAATGTGCGCTGCACTGCGACAGAAACATTGTCCCTTCATGATAGAAGTCGTAATACACTTCTATAATCTACAACTCCAACGACTCGAAGGTAAAGTACAAGCAGACATGCTATAATACATACACCAGATATGATAATATGTGCAGAAAGTTATTTAAACATGTAAAAAAAAAATCGGGAATTGTGTGCGTTAGTGTTCATCCAAAATCCAGTGCAATAAACAAAGAGCCAGACGGATAGTAAAAGCAAACAACGTTGAACAAGCAGTCCGTTTGTAAATTTAAGAACTTGAAAAATAACAACAGCAGAAAAGAATGGGTAAAGAAAACAAGAAGGAAAGAAAAAAAAAACATGAGTAAGCTGAAGACCGACGGCTTGACGGAAGTGGCGCTTTAGAACAATATGCCCGCCCTGCCCCATTGAAATATCTATTCATACAACCCTGCTAGAACTTGAGGAAAACAACCAATAATTAGAAATGCAGCACGGAAAGGATGAACGATGTGCAATAGAATAACGACCAGGGAAATAAGAGAAAAAGAAACGTGGCAGATATATAGGATGGGAAACCACTTGAGATTGAAATGCAGGCGTGAGCGAGGTCATGAAGATAGAGGAATATTAGTTTGCAACGGGCTCGAGTTCGTCGGTTTCGCGTCCCAGGGCGCAGGCACCCGCGCGACGTCAGCCAAATTTTGGTCAGCGCGCGCGTCGTTGACCCGATCGCGGTGATTCATCATCATGCGGGCGCGGCATCTCACAAGACGAAGCTTAGTGCGCTTGATCCCTATTCACCACAAACCATATGGCGTTAGCGACACGAAACAAAAGGCGTATCCTAGAGGAAAGAACTAACACGTACATGTAGCGATAGTTTCCCGGTCCTCGTCCATGAATGGATTTCCGGTTTGCAAGAGGTTGTCCTGCAGCGCATATAGACACCACAGAGACTCCTCGTACAGTTTCTCGCATTCGTCAGGCGTCGTCATCTGGTCAAGCAGCTCCTTTCGGGCAGCTGTCCTGCTCTGTTGACCGGCAAAAATTGGTTAAGCTCATGGATCAAAGATGAAAAAAAATTAGAGCGTACCAGTACCAATGCCCGGTCGTATACCAGCTGATCAAGCCAGCTCTTGGGCCCATCGTATGTCGCTGGGAGCCAAGTTTTCACAAGCGTCGCTCGCTCGTTGCACTTGATGAAATGCTCTTTGAACCAGTGCAAGGCTGATAAAACGATTGTCAATAAAGATACCAAGTCATAATAACGTTGCAATGACATACCATCGTCAAACCCTTCGCTGACCGCAAAATCCCCATCCGGATGGCGCATCATCATATGCTCCTGGAAGTTGCGCAGCTTGTCGATGCCCTTCTGCGAGAACGACATAAGGAGCATATACACCGCCACGCAAGTCACTGCGTTGTACTCGGCTTCCATGTCCGCATGCTTCCGCCGCCGAGCATGCTTTTCCGGTTCACCTTCGCGCTTTTCAAACTTCGTCGGATCTGGGAGAGGTTCTACAATTCGCGGTCAAGGCCAATACATAGAATGTGTAAGAGAAAGGCTGGACGTACTCTGCGGAATTGCTTTCACATATTCATACATCTCATCCGCCCAATGCGTCAGAACGTCCGTCTTTTGCGCAAGCTCCTCCAACGACCCGAGCAGCTCGTCCTCCAATGGGTCCCGCTCGGCATCGCTATCGAGTGGGATGATTTGCGGACGACGGGGCGACGATGGCGCACTTGTGTTTGTCGGATCTGAAGGCGTGCTTCGCGACCTTCCAGAGGACGAGTGCCAGAAGAGATTCTTCTTCGCCAGACTGAGCGCGCGTCCAAGGGCGTTGGTCGCTGCACGCGAGGCCATGCTCGAGGGAGAGGAGGAGAGCGGAGGTGGAGTGGAGTGTGGAGGTGGAGGAAATGTGATGTTATTTCCATTGGAAGGGGAACCGTTGTTAGAGTGAATGTCGGTGAGAGGAGCGAGGGGATATTCTGTGGTATAATCAAGGGTTGATGGGGCACGTCGGTCGTGGAGAGGTCGGCGAGGTTGGATTTCTGTGCCGAAGTTGTAGTTAAGAGCTTGAAAGGAACTAGAGATATACTTACCATCGACGGCTTTGGTGAATTCGACCGCTCTTGTATCGCCTACAAGGACATATTCACGACGTAGATTGCCATCTTCTTCTGTCTCGCCAGGTATAAGAGATCCTTCCCGAGATAGAGGCTTCCCAGTTTGGCGGTCTGGCATAACGCCCTGTTTACTGTGTTGAGACAGCGGTCGGTCTTGGACCCTCGGACTACAAAACAGATAGGGTGAGAACTACAAAGGCACATATAATGCATACTATTTACCTTCGACGAGCCATAGTGGTATTCGTTGCCGTCCCATTCCCATCATCCATGTTTGAGAGTCGTCGGAAATTAAACTTGCTAGGCGGAATCATAGCGTTAGGGTCGAGGACTTCGGGAGGTATGATTTTGTGATGCTCTGGCGTGGGCGGACGGCCAGTCCATGTTGTTGAAGACGATCCAAGGGGTTCAGGTAGTGATTCTTGTGGACGAGGGAATTTCGACTTCGCAAGCGCTCTGCTCGTAAAGAACTCTTCGAAGCTAGCTCTTTCTGCCGGACTACGCTTCAGGAGGGCTCGGACGAGTGCTTTGATGTCTTCTGGTACAGGCAGATCAGAGCTACCTCCTCCGCCACCCTTTGCTATCGTCGAAGTGGGGTCTTCGTCTGGAAACTTGATCCCCTTGGAGTGCTCAATCCTCTTCAATAGTTCTATGTGATTCTGCGCACGGAACGGCGCCTTTCCCACCGCCATCTCATACAGCACTGCCCCCACCGACCACAAATCCGCTTTGGCGTCGTACTTTTCGTATCGGAGGATTTCCGGGGCCATATATAGTCTACGGTGCTGTGTGAGAACTATAGCGAGAGTTGAGGATGTATCACTCACGGTGAGCCACATAGTGTCTCCGCCATCATAGCATTTGGCAGTGACCGAGCAAAGCCAAAATCCGCAACCTTGAGGATGGGCACGCCGATAGGATGTCCCCTCGCAAGTTCTTCGGGTGACGCAGGATTGAGAAGGAGGTTCTTTAAAGAAAATCAGACAACGACAACGATGTAAGTGGCCATGCATACCTGGGGCTTGATATCGCGATGTATGAGGTTACGATGGCGCAAGAATTTGAGAGCACGAGCTATATCGTGTCAGAGGGAAAGATGAATAACTCGAACCGCTTTATCTCACCTAGTTGCCGTAGGAAGCTACGAACTGCAATCTCATCCAGCCCTCCTGTCCGTGGATGAGGATAGTACTGTAGCGCTGCACCCGGCGACGGGATGTACTCGAGCCCTTCCACCCGCCCGCGCTTCTTGATATAGTTGGTGAGGTCCCCACCAGCACAGAATTCCATAATGAGATAGATGTGCTTTTCCGCACGCTACCGGAGAGGTCAACGAACGTGAATAGTGGAAGGGAAACTCCATCATACCACTATATCAATAAGCTTCGTGATGTGCCTGTGTGAAAGGGACTTGAGGATTTGGATTTCGCTTTGGAGGTTCTCGAACAGTTTGGTGCTGAGGTTGTCGCGCTTTACGGCTTTGATCGCTACTTGATGTCTTGTTTCCTGCAACTTCAGTATCAGCTCCTCATCTTCACCAGCCAAATGCATCGTTCTGCAGCCCACCTCATGATACCCTTTGTACACCGTCGCGAAACTTCCCTTCCCGATGTCCGATACGATGATATAGGGACGCGCATCATCGTCCTCGGCGTTCTTGGGCGTCATCGACGTTCGTTTGAAGGCCTGCACTGCATGGGACATTGGAAATGCAGCTCGTCGCCGCCGGGGCTAGGAATGCGTCGGATCGTGGCTTGAGTAGTGGAAGAAGAGGAGGTAACGATTCCACTTTCCCGCTCGAGCCTCGAGGGGCCTTGCTGACAAAGCATACATTGGTCAGCTACTTATAGTAACCACCCTAATTAGGCTATCTTAGAACAGCAATGGATTCGACTTTGGCGAAAGGTCCGAAAAACGTGGGCTCAAAAGGTATATATCTGCCATTTCACTGTCCAGAGAACCATATAATTTGTCTCCTTATCTGACATCATACAAGTGTCCGAACGGCTCCATGGCTATGTGCCTCCAGGCTCTCAACAGACGGTTATCAAAGATATATCCGAGTCGAAGGCTGAGTGAAGTACATTGTCCAAAGAAAATAAGCTACCTTACAGACTATTACTGAATTTGAAGTACAACATTCTTACAAGACGATAGAACGTAGTCCGTGTTAGCTGCGGTCGGACTAAACACCACATCAAGGCGGGGACCTGGTCTGAACTCGGACTTCGCTGCCTGTGTAATATTCGGGCAGAGACCCCACAAGTCGGAACGCCCGTTTACAGCAAGAACTGGAGGCCCAATAAATGGACCGAAAGTACTAACAGGATTTGGCTATACGGCGTCAGCCCCATGAAGTTGGACTTGAACCCCAAACTTCACTTACCATAGCGCAATATTGATTGTACGCAACGAGAGGGTTATTGAACGGTACACCGAATACTTGAATACATCCGACATTTGGAGCCAACGGAATCGGAAGTCCTTCTCCGAAGAAATTGGTTGGGCTAAACACACCATTTGATCCCAGAGTGAATGTGACGGCTTCGTTTGGTGGAGGGCCCGTGCCGCCGTTCTATAAATTTCTGATCAGTTCACAGCATAATAGAACATTGAAACAAAAATATACGGAGAGTAAGAACCAAGAGGGCGCTTCTATAACTGCAGCAAGCTCAAATGCGCCAAGCGCAAGCGGTGTGCCTCCATTAAGAGGAACAGCCTGAAGACCAAAGGTGATAGAATGAATCTGTGAATTAGTTAAGCATGTCTGAGCGCCTGGAGGCGTAGCAGTCGTATCCTGGTACACCGCAAGTCGATTTCCCGCACCGCAAATCTCGGTTGGGTCGGCATTGCATGCCATATTGCAGTCCGTGTCCGGGGTAAGAGTGACGATCTCCATGTAAGAATCGCACCCTAGGATAAATTTTCAATACCCCGCAGTTATAAGAATATCTCAGACTTACAACATTCTTGACCGAACTCCAGACCAGCGAGTGCGAAGCCAGCTGTTTTGCATGCAGCGGTGCAGGTTTCGGCAGTGACGCCTCCAGAGATAGTCAACTGATGCGCGAGCGACCTTGGAGCTCCGTTGACGCCATCTCTGTAAGAATATTTAATGGTCATTATTCCGAGAATTATCAGGCATATGTAGATTACTCACTGGAAGCAGCCCTTGTACTGGAACGACCCAACGGTAGTCTTAATGGTGGCCGTCGGAGGTGGAGGAGTGACTGTCGTTCTGCATCCATGGCATCAGATATCTTAATTCACACACCGCGCAGACCAGAGAACCAAACTTACAGAGAAAATATGTTGATAGCTCCAGAACCCCCGCAGATCTCATCAGAATTGCCCGTGCACGGCATATTGCAATCATCTTCAGAAATAGGAACTCCAGGCGCTTCAATCACATTGTCACAGTCTAAGAATATCAAAATGATCAGCCATGGCACGCTACCCCGTGGACGCGAAAAATAGTACTACTTACAGCATTCCTAAGAATAGTAAGGAACACAGAATGAATGTGAACAGGTCCGTAAGTCAATGTCTGTCGTCTGATGACTTGGAGTGGCACCGTGACGCACGCGTGAAAACTCGACTCCTGCGTATTGATATACGTTGGGTGTACAGAATGCAATGCACGATTCGATTGTCATATTAGTGATATCTGTAAAGGCGGCGATCTTAAGCGTGCGGCTCGCTGGAGTATCGCTAGCGTCCCGCAAATATACTCTCAGTCTGTGCACATCGACAATCGATTTGACACCTTACCTAAAACACCCAACGGTTTGCCATCCAGCAGGGAGACCGGGTGAGGATTGGCGACCTTCCAATGTTAAGGCGGGAGATGCGTTGACATATATCTAAAAGATTCAAAACATTAGTTCAGTAGAACACCTCGTCAAAGGTCGGAATTTGCCATACCATTCCACTCCCCACAACGGCGAGAAACAGAGAATACCAGAAGCGCGCCATCCGTGAGTCAAGCGTATATTTGTTGAGCAGCGTCAAAGTGCACCAGCCCTAGTCCGTTCATGCCTCTCTTTATATATTTCCCTCTCGTCGAATATGGCTTTGATTTCCCTCGAAGTTCACGATATTCGCCTACCCATTACGGCTTCCCTGACTTCCCTTCCTAATCCATATCACGCGCTCTCGACACATACTCTGGATCAACACGATCCCGAGAATTCTTCAACAGGTGAATGATGAACAACTGTCAGCGCTCTCGATAAAGCGGCTTTTCGACGCGACACGACCGTGTGTGGGCTATTAATAAATTATGCCGTTCCAGCTATCGCACGCAGTTCGATATCATTCAAACGTAGACTTCTCCCGCGGAATGACTTGTTCATCAGTTGCGAGACTAAAGAACCGTCAAATATGTAGTACAAATGATTTGATTTACATTAGTATAGACCAAAAAACAAAATCCTACTGCATCACAAGAACAACACTCTCGCAGGATGAAAGAACATAATCGGGATTAGTCGCGACTGGACTGAACACGACGTCAAGGCGTCCATAACTTTCGTATGTGATATTTGGACAAAGCCCCCATTGATCCGCTCGTCCGTTGATTCCAAGAATTGCGGGGCCTATGAACGGACCGAAGATGCTCACAGAATTGGGCTTCAAACAACGATGAGAAGTAGAACAGAATCCATGTATTGGGTGTAGCTTACCATTGCACAATAATTTGAGTACGTGGTGATTGGGTTGGTGTATGCTATTGCGAACACTTGAGCACAGCCTACATTGGGCTTAATAGCGTATGGCGATTCTTCCCCGTGCCAACCAGTCGGCCTGATACCAGTGGTTTGCGAAAGCATAAAGGTAGTTGCTTCGTATGGACCATTGTTATCGGGTGGTGAGCCCGCCTGACCATTCTAATAAACACACGGTCTCAAATATGAGTCCAGAATCAAATACATCAAACGATAGACGCACGGAAAGTAGGAACCAACTAGGATAATTACCAACAGCAGAAAGTTCAAAAGAACCAAGGGGGTATGTCACGCCGCCTTGTATAGGGACAGCATGGAGTGTAAAAGCATATGACGTCGAATACAATTGAGAATTCGTCAGGCATTGTTGAGTGCTCGGGGGTGTTGCAGTTGTGTCCTGGTAAACCACAAGGCGATTTCCCGCGCCACAGATCTCGGTGCCGTCTGCTTGGCAAGGCATATTGCATTCAGAATCAGGCGCGAGAGTGACGATCTCCATGTACGAGTCGCACCCTATGAATCTACGTTCAGATGATCAAATTCTGGTAGGTATAACATCAGACACGTACAGCATTCCTGGCCATATTCGACGCCTGCCAGCGCATATCCAGCCGCTTTGCACCCAGTCGTGCAGCTTTCAGCTGTAACGCCGGAATTGATAGTCAGCCAATGAGAGAGCGTCCTCGGAGCATTCCCCAAGACGCCGTCTCTGAGAATCAAATTCATGAGTTCAAAGCATGTTTCATTAGGTCCAGAAGACATAAACATACTCGAAGCAACCCTTGTATTGGAAAGATCCGACGGTGGTCTTGATGGTCGCAACTGGAGGGGCCGGGCTAGTTCTGGTTCGTTCAAGACATCAGTTTCTGCCAAATCTGAGCTTCGACGGACTTACGAGGAAAACACACTGATAGCTGAGGAGCCACCACAGATGTCGTCAGAACTACCGGTGCAAGGCATATTGCAGTCGTCTTCGGAAATGGGCACACCAGGAGCTTCAATTATGTTATCGCAGTCTAAGTGCATCTCAAGGTGAGTTATGTGTACTGGAAACGATAGGGAAAACCCACAGCATTCCTATTGCATATAAAATATTATTCAATACCACATTGCAACGAATACATTGACACTTACACGAGAATATTCTACCCCTGCATATTTATATCCGCTGGGGGTACAGAAAGCAATGCAAGATGTGATGGTCATGTTGGTGACATCGGTATACGCTGCTGTCTTCAGAGTGCGGTTGGAAGCAGTGTCACTTGGGAAAGGGGACGTCAGATTATCGTCGAGCTGTGAAATCAAGGCGAAGGAATACCTAAAGCACCCAAAATATTGCCACCCAGGCTGGGGGTCTGGTGGTAACTTCACAGACGGAGATGCATTGGCAAGTAACTGTGAAAGAAGACAATTAGTTATACAGAATCTTTGGTTGAGAGATTGTTGACTACAAATTCGGTCACGGTCAAGAGGGAGAGAAAGTGGAAAGAGATTGCTAGGTGCTTCATTACGGTTATGTGCGTTGCGTGGAAGAAAGAGCGGGTGCATTGCGTCTTTTATATGCAAGCGCATGCCTATCTAATAAAGGATATCGTGCCTAGTCTTCTGTCCAACTGTTATTCTGAATCCGAAAATCTCGGTTTAATCCGGACTTTGGGACGAAACGGAAACATCTCCCGAGTGTAATATTTAAGTTCTGCCGCTCTAAACACATTGCTTGATTACTGCTGAAGATAGTTCAACTTATTGCTTCGGAGAATACACGAAGTCATAATTATGTCCACTGTCGTTCAAGAAGCTCCATTTCGCATGCTTGCAAAAACCGCATCTATCATCTTCCATACGAATAAGGGAAGGGTGACATAACCGCGAGGCGCACCCGACTTCCATAAGTAGGTGGATAAATAAGATCGTCGCCTGCTCGGATCCAAACAAGCACTCAAATATACGCTGGGATGGCCGAGTGGTTAAGGCGAGTGATTTGAACTACTCATCATCACTTGGTGTTTCACCGCGTAGGTTCAAACCCTGCTTCCAGCGAACATGAATACCTCCTCCAGGAGATTGTCTTTTACTTCGAATTTTGTTTACTCTCATGCGGCCACCGCATCCATTATAACGGCAACTCAAGAATTCCATCTCATCTAGTATCATTGATCGATGCACCGCTGGGAGGTCATTTCAGAGAGAAGAAGGCATGGTGCAGGTGGTTCGACTGCGCACCACAAGTCGCAGTAGGTCATTTGGTGTCGATGAATAGTCAAAGACTCAAAGCGCAAAAGATATGTAGTCCGGAAATTTTTTGAAAGATACAATAGTATAAAACAATAGTATAACTGTATGTGTATACTGGCCCGCTGAGGCCTATACTTATACTATATGGTTGGAGCCTTAAGTATACTGTATAAGCACACTGCATCTTGAAATCAGCGCTCCACATTTATCCAAAGGCCAATCCACGAACTAAGATCGTGTACACCTTACGCCGCTTCAATGGACACACGCGACCCCTTTGGAACGTCGCGACGTGAGCTTATACATTTATCTCCATGAGCTCAAGGACGCTGCTCCTTTGTACAGAGCCGTCGACCCTTGGACCGACTGTGCATTGGGTACTGATTCGACGACAAGCTCGATGAAGTCGTCTAGTCCAAAAATCCAGGCTCGTACTCCTTCTCCGGCAGAGCACTCGAGTTCGAGGTAATTCGGCGCGATTGAAGCGCATTTAGCTAATTTCCCATCGTGCGACAGGGTGAAAGATATGTCAGTTTTGATGTTGCACAATAGACCAGGGAACCACACGTTAAAGCAGACAATGTCGCGTGAGACGTTCAAAGAGCCACAGGATTTGATGCAGAGGGTAGCAAGGCTGAAGAATCAAGTCACATATGTCGCCGACCAAGTTGAAGGTGTCAACTCCTAGTACAGAACCAAGGGCTGGAAATATTCTCTTCCTCGTATCGTGCAAGCCGACGGTATTCCTAATCACTCTGTTGGCAGGTAATGAGATCCAACAGCTGTTTTATTCGTTCCTTACCCCATAGAGAAAACAAAGAACGTATTTAAGACCTCCAGAAATCCACGTCAACCAGAAAACATCGTCTTCATTCGGCTCTAAGCCTTGCTCACTTGACGCGCAGAATTGCGGTTCCGGCGAGAAGTTTGTGCAAAAATTGTCGTTGATGATGAAAGCCAGGGTAGCTCACATTCAAAGCATCCTTAGTCTGAGTGCACGAGTGCAAGGTTGAAAAGCAAAATGAAGAGGCGCGGCGTCTGAATTACTTAGGTCGTCGGAATACTCCCGCCGGCATTTACCGTCAGTGCTTGATTGTGAACTTTACATAAGTACGTAACATCAGTAGGCTTTTGACCTCCGTTCTTTAACTTATGGCACACTGTCTAAATTGAACTGCATTTTCGATATTCAACTAAATTGTATTGAAAAAAAATCCTGATACTATTCAATGACCAAATTAGTGCACCATTTGGAGAATAACACTCTGACACGAGGAAAGCGTATAGTGAGGGCTCGTCGCAATAGGAGAAAAAACGAGATCGATACGATCCCCTCCTGCAGTTGTGTTTGGACACAAAGCCCAGTCATCAAAGTGACCATTGACCGAAATAACTGCGGGCCCAATGAATGGGCCGAATTGACTTTGCGGGTTGGGCTGGGGAAACAATGAATCAGAATGCATGAGTCGACAAGGCATTGGAAGTGATTCTGACCTTGGGACAGTACTGATTGTATGGGTCTACAGAAATTTTGTCTGATGTGACGAATAATTGAGCCTCTCCAATAATAGGTGCAAGACTCGCTCCAAAATTTCGGTCCATCCAGAAAAGGTTAGAATTGGGATTGCCAGTCGTTCCAAAGAAGAAATCGTTCTGCGTAAATCCAGTCCCATTATCTTTCTAAAGAAAATATTGAGCCAGAGAATACTCTTCAAGAATAGTGTACTCACTGAAAGAATGTACCAAACCTCCGTATTGCCGTTCTGAACTGCCGAGGCAATATTAAGCGCCCCTATAGTCGTAGGTGCGCCTCCGTTGGGAGATGGAATAGCTTGGATGTCGAAATCATGTAAGATTTGGAAATTAGTCAGACACTTCTGAGGGTCTGGAAGTGCGGCCGCCGTGTCCTGGTATACTGCGAGACGGTTGCCTGACCCGCATAGTTCAGTGGCATCCGCTTGACACGGCTTATTACAATCTGCGTCGGGGGTGTGGTTTACTAACTCCATGTATGTATCGCACCCTATGCAAAACAAAAAGTGTCATACGATGTGATGATTGAAAATATTCAATCTGTAACTCACAGCATTCCTGTCCAAATTCTAAACCGGCGAGAGGATATCCGGCGGCTTTGCAAGCAGCAGTGCAACCATCGATGCTAACGCCTCCCGGGACCGTGACACCGTTTGCCAGAGTACGCTGGTTTGTATTCACGACATCCCTATAAAAAAACACATAAAGTCAAGGTCCTGTGGAGTTGCAACAACTTGAAAAACAACAAACCAGAAGCATCCCTTATATTGGAATGTCCCTACCGTGGTCTTGATAGTTGGGGTTGGAGCTGGCGGAGTTGTGGTGGTAGTGGTAGTGGTAGTAAGCGGCGGTGGAGGGGGAGGTGGCGAAGAAGCCGAGCTAGCGAATACGACCACAAACTTTTTCAAATAAAATCGATTAGAGAGAAAAAATGCAGGATTACTTTTGGAAGACGTTGATCCTGTTAGGGCCTCCACATATTTCTGCCGCATTTCCGGTGCAAGGCATGTTGCAGCCTCCATCGTTAGCCGGTACTCCCTGGGATTCAATAATATTGTCGCAATCTGCAGGTATTAGTTATATAAACTGCAAGGTGGACATGGTGATAATGTAGAGATACTCACAACATTCCTAGGAGGTTGTTTTATTGGATTGATGAACTTTGAACATATACAACTTATGAGATTTTGAAGACAACGCACCCTTCCAAATTCAACACCTGAATATTTGTACCCAGCTGGCGTACAGAACGTAGTACAGGCTTCAATGGTCATAGCATCGACAGACGTAAATGAGGCTATTTCGAGGGTGCGACTGGCCGTCGAATCTCTGCGAGCATGGTTAAAAACTGTAGTCGATAATAAACGCTGATAGACTTACGAATAACATCCAATGCTCGTCCACCCAGCAGTCTGACGGGCATCTAGCGTAGGGGAAGCATACGCACAAAGCTAAATAAAATTTTGATATAAGTCTTTCAGTTATGGACCATATGCAAAAGAACGCACGACTGAGAGGCCGGCAATGGAGAGGCAATACCTGAAAAGGACTCGAGAGACCATTGTTGATGAGTCTGAAAGAAATACAGAGGCTGCTTTTATACCCTCTCTATCTCAGCGTTCAAGAGCCAAGCTCCGAGAGCTCCTGAAATCCTTGAACCTACGCGATACAAATGCATCTAGGCGGAGGGATAATCAAGGAATTCATCAAAATCAGGCCGTCCTGTCGATGTCAACTTCGAGTTCTATAAATAACCCTGTCTACTAGTCGTGGACGCTTGTCGTTCGTGAGTAAGAAGCGTTACGTTCCTGCAAGGTTCCTGGAACACTTAATGATTCCGGGTTTACCTAGGCTTGGAAACGCATGGTTTATGACAACGTAGGCATCTTGTACACAATTCTTGGTAGCTCCGCCGCCAAACTCGACGCCCAAAAGACAGTTTATCTGACTATATTCTCTCAAACAAAATGATGCCACATTGTATTTCAGAAAGGCGGTCAATATTTCTATTCTCCGAGTACGTCGAGCCTCCGATGTGTTGACTTTGTTCGACATTCCGTGACCAACGGTCAACCAGATTCCCTATAGTTGTTCCGTTCAAGCGGTTCTGGAATCTTTTGGCAGCTAAACAATGGGAGGTTGCTCTTCTGCCGAAGTTTGTTACTTGAGGGCTAAAGATCGCATCAAGCTAGTGATATATTGACTCTATATAGATGACCTAGATGCTATGTGTTATGTATGTAGACCGTGCAGCGAAAAGGACAATTGCATTGACAGTGATCTAATCTAATCTAGTACTCACATTAAGGAGCCTTTCCTGACCCTGTGCCCAATTCACATCTATTGAAAGCGACGGCATCGATTGCCCATGATATTCAACGCTGTGTTTCCCACCTTACCACAATGGCTCGTCCTATCAATACCTGTGTTCTGGGTGTAGGACTCGCAGGATTGACTTTCCATATTCCTTTCATTCTTGCGCTGTCGGATGTTTTCGTCTTGCACTCTGTTCTTGAGCGCAACCCGAAAAGCGAAGGTGGAAAAGTGAAGGAACGATTCGGAGTTCAAGTAAAGGTGCATCGTTCATTGGAGGATGTTTTGGCGGACAACGATATCGAATTGGTCACGATCGGCACTCCTAACGACACACACTACGATTTTGCCAAGGCAGCATTGAACGCTGGAAAGCATGGTCAGTCCCCCCGCTTGCTTGAAATGACTCCTAACTTGTCGACAACTTCTTTCAGTTCTCGTTGACAAGCCCGTGACCGCCACTTCGGAACAAGCGAAAGAACTAGGTCGACTCGCGAAGCAGAAGGGACTAGTTCTGTATGCTTTTCAAAATTGCCGCTGGAATTCAGACTTCTTGGCATTGAAGAAGTTGCTAGCGTTGTCGGAGACATCGAAACAGTCCCTAGGTACAATAACTGACTTTGAATCACAGTGAGCGCCCTTGCGTATCCTGTCTGGAAGATAAATTGATCCCTTACCCCAAGTTACGATCGCTATCGCAAAGGGCTTAAAGGGACTTGGAAAGACGAACTCAGACCTGGAGCTGGTGTGACATACGACCTTGGTTCCCATTTGATCGACCAAGTATTATGCCTATTCGGACGTCCAGAACGCATCACTGCGTTTATTCAGAACCTCAGAGGTATAGGAAATCTTGGGATTGATGATTCTGTAGGTATAGATTCCATACTTCCATTGCATATTGACTGAAGTGGTCTCAAAAAGTTCACCATCTTCATGCACTACGATGCTGGTCCCAGGAGTCAATATCCTCTAACAGCGATTCTACGCTCACACACCCTCTCAGCAAGGGCACCCCAAAGCCGCTTCATCGTTCGCGGTACACGAGGAACATATGCCAAGAACGGTATGGACGTCCAGGAGGTTCAACTCAGAGCTATGTCGTCTCCCAGTGCAATTTTAGAAGAAAGATATGGCATGGAGCCAGAATACCTATGGGGAGCAGTAGAAACGATCGAAGCGGACGATCTAACTGTCACCAGATCTATGTGAGTAAGGATATTTAATTTAGCCAAATAACCACACAAACTGACTTGTTGCGAACTTTACAGCTGGCCGTCTGTGGATCCAGGTGCATATACAGATTTGTTCAGAAATTTAGGGGCAGCGATCCGAAGTGGCGAGGACCTAGCTGTTAAATGGGAGGAAGCGACAGCTGTGATCGAAATGATTGAGCTCGCGCATCGGAGCGCAGTTGAAAGGGTGACAGTGAAGGTGCCGACGGTGTCATAGCGTGGGCAATTTACCTTGTCGCTCGTTCCTCTCTTCCCAATCATTTACTTTCCTGACAAGAGCTGGACGATTCTAGCCAAAACACTGAAGGTCTTTAAGTCTCCTTTCGCTTGTTTGCTATAATCAATAACATACCCACTGTATTTCTTTGACGCGGGATAATCTCTCCTGATAGGCTCTGGATGGCGTCATTCTAACCTTCGAATTGTGCCAGAAGGCGTCCACCTGATCTTTAGCAGCTGTTAATAGCATATATATACCCAACATTCAAAATAAACTCACGGATACCCACCACTACCACCATGCCAGGTCTCGTACGACCCGAAACCCCTCACTATGTACCTGCACCATTAATGCAGGCGGAACGTGAGTTAGTTCTTTTGATTCACGATGAGCGCTCTAGAACTAATCTTGTGGTATGGATTAGTGGAATATGCAGACCTTCCCATTATCGACTTGGCTGGAGCTGGAACAGAGGAAGGACGTGTAGCACTGGCCGCACAGGCACGAGATGCGATGAGGAACTATGGCTTTTTCTACGTTATAAACCATGGATATAAACCTGAACAGGTGAGTAAACTTTGTCCGTTCTGTATTTCGTTCGAACTTACGTGGTATACTCTTCCGACTACAGACCGAACGAATATTCGACATTGCCGACGTACCCTTCGCGCGAGTAAGTGATGAGGAAAAGAAGGTTTACGAAGCTACGATGAAGAAGACTGGATCGTACCAAGGCTACAAATTACGCCAATATTGGGTATGTCCCACTTTATTGAGAGGGACAAAAATCAGGATATTGATCATACGAATCACGAAGCATATCGACAATGGAGTCCGTGATCAACTGGAGCACTACAATAGTGAGGTATTTTCTCATTCTCTGCTAGGCGGTTACTGATTTCCGTCTGGCTCTCAGTCAACCGCGATATCACGAAACGCCAGCATCCAGAACCTCTCAGACCTTTCCTTCCCGAGATCAATGAATTTGGACGTCATAACCATGACGACGTCCTGCATTCTATCCTCAGGTCAGTATGTGGTTCTTGTGCGCCCAGTGGACTGAAATGTCTGACGTTAGTTTCTTCAGAATCCTCGCAATTGGGCTGGAACTACCGGAAGAAACGCTCGTGAATTTGCATAATTATTCTGCAGTTGGAGAAACTTACGGTGAGTCAACATTGTGTAAGTCAACGAAGGCGTGTGCTTATTGTCTTCTTAGTTCGCTTCATGAAATAGTAAGCAAATCTGACTTCCTGGTCGCAGTCGCAGTTTCAGTCTCAGAACGACTATCTAAAGCTACCCTCGATCGAAAGAGGACGAAGTCAAATCGAAAAATGTCTGGCTGAAGGGTCATACAGGTATGGCCGCCATCCACCCTGCCTATCTTAAGGCCACCCCAACTGAATAAACATCCCAGATTTTGGATCTATCACCATCTTGTATAGTCAACCCGTAGCAGCACTGCAGATTTTGACCAAGGATGGGACGTGGAAATGGGTTAAACATATCGAGAACGCACTGGTATGGAACGTTCATATGACATTCCATGACCCACTAACACATTGAAGGTGATCAACGCTGGCGACGCTCTCCAATTCCTGACTGGCGGCTACTATCAAGCAACTATTCACCGGTAAGTTCACCATACACCGCATGCCTTCGACGCGGACCAACTGGCTCCCATCAGAGTCATCCAACCGCCCCCAGACCAACAAAAGTACACCCGTCTGGGCGTATTCTACTTCGCCATGACCGACGACAACGTCACACTAGCTCCACTCGCCGAAAGCCCTGTCCTCCAGCGCGAAGGATTAACGAAGCCGGCCGATGGTGTCATACCCCCGACGATGGAGGCGTGGAGAAAAGGCCGAACGCAGGCCTACGGTCAAAGCGAGCTCAAGGCCACAGGAAATGGTGTCGAGGAAGAAATCATAAATGGGGTGGTAGTCAAGCATTATAATTAGACGCTAGCCTACTTGGAGGATGTAGAGCAGGAGGGTGATTTCGTTTCGGTGGGTCGGATGGTCTAGGCGGGCGAAGATCCAATTGCAATCAAGATGTGGGGGATAAAGTACATGCGCAGAAAAGCGAGAGGAATTGAGCAGAGGGGAATGTATGATAACAAGCGTTGAAAATATGTAACTACACAGTCCCTGAAAAGCATGGTGTACAATAAAGAAAAATGCACGAACTGGAAGAGCGAGAGCAAGACCATAAAAAGCAAGGTAGACCGTTCCGGAGACGAGGTTCGTTGGAGAGAAGATATTAACGCTTCTTGATGTGTACGCTACCTTGGAAAGGTAGACCGGAGAGGACGATTTCGTTGGTCTTCCGTCCGGGGGTATTGAGTGGCAATCCCTCTACTGTAACAGCGACAGCGGCCGACCCTAGAATGCCTGCGGTTGCGCCGTCAGTACCAAATATCACCTGGAACAAATCATGGACAGGAAGTCAGCATCGTAGAAGTATACAAGGTAACCATGAGCACACACCTTGCCCACAAAATTACTAAATTCTTTCTGCCTTCCAGGGAGAACTTCCAAAGGGACATCCACCACTCTCGCCGAAATCGCATACACCGAGCCAACCCCGTCTTCAGCTTCTGATGGACTGCTGACAGCCGGCAACCACTCATCTGGACGGATGTGCGCAAACGCACGATCTGGAAGAGGATCAGGAAGAGGAGGTTCTTCGGGCAGATCAGGCGCAGAGCCATGATGTCCTCTGTGCTTGACAAACCGCGAGGTGGCGTAATCCGGCTCGGGTGCAGGCGGGACCTCCCCATCGAAGACCAGCACGTCGGGGAGCACATAAGATACGTCGAGAGATATGTTCATGCCCTTGGGGAGTACCACCCGTCCTTCCACAATACCACTAGCGAGAAAAACGGTGCCCGTGGGTCGAATCTTCATGTCTTTGATGGTCACGTCTCGTAGAATCTGTGGGCGTGGCTGTGGCGCCGGAAACTCGGCGCTGATGTCATAACCGGGGAGAAGGGGCGACGAAATGGAAATCTCGTTGGGTTCTCCGGAAAGATAGCGCGAAAGGAATTCTGCCAGGAATGGAAATGCAGACTGCGTTAGGGGGAGAACGTGGCCGCTTAGTGAGAGCGTGATGTTTGGGTAGGTGAGCGAGAAAGGGGCGCTGGAAACGGAGGCGAGAAACGTGGGTGGTGTCGTAGGGAGTGATACGATAAAGGAGAGGGATGGTGCAGATAGTGACAAAGAAGTTGGCGCAGGGTTAAAAATGCTTGCAGTAGCGTCTATGTTGAGTTGTGTTGGCGTTGATGAGATGTTGAAAGATTTCAAAGTAATCAAGCTGGAAAGAGAAGGAAGAGGGAGATGCTTTCCAGGATGAGGGAGACCCGGTATAGGTGGAACTAATGTTCGTCAGTTCAAAAACAAGATGAATACACTTTGGACATACTTTTCATGTGGATCGCAGTTCGAATATCCAACAGCTTTGTCTGGAAATTACTTCGCCATGATGTCGTGTTTAAGCTTCCTCCACGAATATGAGCCTCGGACACATCTGCACGGACAGCTATCTTTCCAACATGCCAGCTTTCCTTCAGGAATTGAAGTACTTCGGTACTGTTCGAAGTGAGCCGAAAATACACTGGCACCGATACTGGCGTCAACCAAGACAAATCTGGAGGTGGGTCCACAGATAGAGGCAGTTCAATGGGCGCGATGTCGAGAGACACCAGAGCTATTGACGAGTCGTATTCTGGGGTGATGTTGATAGTCGACATGTTCACCGACACCCTGTCCAGCGTGCGCACGCTCCAACGTCCGATTGCCTTCCATAGATCGCGAAAAGGGCCATCATCCGGGTCTGTGTTGATGTTTATCGCCCTTCCAGCGTCCATGCCCACCCGTCCCTGTACGTTGAGCCACACACCCTCTTTCGTCACATTGAGAACATCCACCCGGTCAGGCCCCGCGAACACCAGGTCGTTGTTCAAAACGTCGTCTGGCTTCAGATTCGATGCTCTAGATGCATAAGACCATGCCAGTAAGGCTATTACGACGAAGAAAACAATGCAGACCGAAAGCGAAACGAGAAAGACCGTGGTCAGAGTTGTGCGGAGGTTTCGATGTGAATCGGCCGGGACAATGGCTTCATCGATGATGGCCGACGACGAGCCTAATAGAGGTGTTAGCTCTGAAGGTTCTACTGCTCGTCGTTTGCCTTTGTCGACATGTGCTGCGTGGTCTTCTACCTCGTCGTTGTTGTTCATTGCCAAGAATGCGGCTGTGCTAGTCGCTCCCAAACGATGAGCAAGGTGTTTGGCTTTTACGATTTTGCCAAACAAAACAAGGGCAGCTAGTGACTCAACAACTCAAGTTGGTTTCCGACAATCTCAATTCTTGCTCAATTCTCGACATCGGCAGCGAAGGCGGACGTGTCCATTGTATGCGTTTCTGTGTATCATTATTAATCTACACGCAGTCTATCTGGGCCTCAGTCGTAACAAACACCTGCCAAACTATCCGTCTTCTCCTCGGCACTTTCTGTTTCACAATCTATGGTCAAACTCCGGCAGTTTACCTATAGTTTCGACTCCAAATATTTATAAGGAGAACTATTAATGCTTTAGGATCTTGTCCTGCATATCTTTTTTGGAAAAAGGGCCTCAATGTTATTCTCAGCTTCGATCAGCTTTCAAAATTGACCTCGCAGTCTGACGACTAGCCAAAAGAGACTCATTCTCTTTACAAGACCAATAGCATCCTATTCTCGATGACACGATTTAAACATCATCTATTGGCTCAGGCACCGGGAAAACTTATCAAAAATAGTGCGAAAATAACCCGCAAAATTACTTAGTGTTATGAATAGCTATCCCGTCGAGTCAATTCAGCTGATCCGTGAACTGATTCCTATTTTCTTAAAATGCCAAGAACAAGTGCTCGTGATAGTGTGTCGGTGAGCTCGCTCCTGCCTCTTTCCAAATGCTTTAGACCCTTTATCGTGTATGAATCTCCTCACGGATAATTTTCGGTTTGATATTCTATCCGCGACGAGGACTTCTCAGCTCTTTGTCTAGTAGTATAAGAGGCTTGGTACACAAGTACCCAAATCAATATTGATTTGAACCATCTGGACTATGCATCTCAGCCTGACCACCATTATCGCTGCTGCGACCTTCATTGGAGAGGTTGCTGCTCACGGCTACGTCCCACTGCTTAGGATCAATGGAAAAGACATTTCCGGATGGGACATTACCAAAGGTGAGAGGACATCCTTTCATCTCGGTCAGGAGCTATACCTAAATACTCTAAAATCAGATCCGTATGCTACACCCCAGGTATGACCATCCGCGCTATACTGAAAACTCTTGTATACCCACTGATCCTCTGTCGTTAACTCCAGCCTCTGCGAGTAGTTCGCGGAACGAAGCTTGATAGTGGATTTATCTCTGACGTCACTTCGACCGACATCACTTGCTCCATCGGAAACCAGAAGCTGCCCCCAGTAAGTGCTCTTTCCAAAGCTACTGATATAGTCTATGTAAAAAGGCTCAATAAATGCGACGCTCATCTCCACGATTGAATACTAGGGTCCGATCCAAGCCACCGTCGCCGCAGGAGGAACTGTCCAAGTCCTGTGGAATACATGGCCGCTTGGGCACTACGGTCCAGTCCTGAACTACATGGCAAAGTGCCCCACTAGCGACTGCTCGACGTTCAAAGGCGACACAGGAACGCCATGGTTTAAGGTCAGTTTGGCTGAGTTATCCTATACCCGCCGCAAATTAAAATTTGATAATTCTAGATCCAACAAGACGCCTTCGTCAACGGCGTGTGGGCTTCAGACACTCTCGCGAAGAGTAACTTCACATATAATGTGCATATCCCAAGCAAGATTGCCCCTGGAAGCTACGTACGTACTTACCTTTCGCGGTTAACGCCTGACGTCTTGTTTAAATTTGTCGTTCGCAGCTTCTTCGTCACGAGAACCTCGCTCTGCACGGCGCAAGTAACTTGAACGGCGCTCAATTCTATCCAGGTCAGTCTACGAGTATGAATATCGATCTGTTTTACATGATACTGATGGCGATGTGTAGTTTGCATCCAGCTCACAGGTAAATGAAGCGTTTGCTCTTCTATCTTCGTTTTACCCTTACTCACGCATCTACAAAAGTAACGGGAGGAGGCTCGCTCAACCCCTCTGGTTTGGGCTTCCCCGGCGCATACAAGGCCACCGACCCAGGTATCCATTTCAATGTCTATCAAAGCGACGCTGTGAACGCGGTGCGTGCTTATCTTCTCTTTCACGGTGCGTCACTGACCGCTGTCACAAAAGGCCTACGTTCCTCCTGGCGGTTCAGTGTATCCTGGATTGAACTAGAGGTCAAGAATCTTCCCATACAGCACGCATGCATATCTATTACATAGGCAGCTTTGAACAACGGCATTTTAAGAAGCGCCAAGCCAAAAAAAAAAAGTCTGACACAAGATATAACCCGCCTCGTTTGTAACTTTGTACGTCAGAAAGCTACAAGTTTATCGGAATTACTCCTATAACGCTAGTTCCGCGATTATGCCTCAAGTCTTGGCATCCGATGCTGCGCCCGAACTCACCTGATTTAGATGCTCATTAGAGGCAAGACCGTGCGTTGACGCCAATTTCTCCTGAGCACAGCATATACAGAGCTATGGAAATTTTGAGTGCCCTCCGAAACAGGTGCTAATCAATGTCCTGAAATTAATTCATAGTAGCATTTGCGTTAATGGTGGGATTGAGATGACTCGACAACTAAAGTACAATTGACTATCGTGCTAACGTTTGGCTACCTTCGCCGAAACTTGCGCCCACATGTCGCGCATGCTCACCACACTGTAGTAATCCTCCGAGTATTTCAAAGTCGAAAGTTTTGGAAAAACGCTACCGACGAATGCGGCGACTCTGTCTGGTTCAGCAATGGGTGAATCCCCGACTGATAAATGAGGAAGTCGGTTGCACGACTCGGATGCCGCTGTTAGAAACTCTGAATCGCCGTCGAAATTCTCGACAGGTCCTGTTGCATCAAATGTGAATGAGAGCTTTTCGAGATTCGGACAGTAGATCGCGAACCAAAGCAGGCATTTCAAGGTCGTTCGAGGTCGGAAATCAGGAGGGATGAATGCATTGAATATCAGCGTCTCGAGGAGGGGCCATGACATGGCGAGATCCCTGACTTCGGCATCGCCGAAATCCGGAGGATTATCGTGCAGAATAATGCATCGTAAATTAGAGAATGTGAGAAGGGGGTGTAATAATATGTAATCGATACATACGCCCAATGCCCGCACGCGACTCGGAGGAAAACCACTCATATCGACCGGAAGACGGAGATCCTTGAGGTATTGTGGAGAACAGTGCTGTGTTATCGCGAAAAGAAGTTGAAGAAGGTCGTCTCGGGAAAAGAGTGTGGATGGGAAATAGGCTTGATAGAAAATAAGTGACTCCAAAAGCGACGCTCTCATGTTAGACAAAATCTGTGGCAGGTGTGAAGGACTAATGTTGGACGTCCGTATAACGACCTTTTTCAATCTCGGTTCAGAAAGTGGGAAGACGTCGAGTGTGTGTGCAAGCACAGGTATGTCAGTGAGAATGTGCAACTTCTGCAGAGCAGGCATTTGGAATAGAGTCTCCATCATTTTACTATCCCGAGATAGAATGAGCCAGTCGCTTTCAAATTCCTCCAAATTTGCATTCTTCAACAAGGACAAGAATGCTGGAAAGATGGCATCCTGGAGATCATGAGTCCAGGAGGAACTGTGGGTGGCCAACCGCAGGCATTTCAGCGAAAGGTGCAGACTCGCAATCGCGTCAACGACCCGCACGATATCTGTTATGTGGTGGGAGTCCAGCCTCAACTGGAGCGAGTGGACGGACGAGCTCAGAAGAACAGAAGGATTGCGAAGAAGAGAAGGCGGCTGGATGTATTTCCCAGGTTGCAAAACTATTTTGTTGAGATTAGGCAACAATGCTTTGGATTTGCTTCTCATTTCCAACTGCCTGACGATCTCATCGTCAAAAGTGATGCTTTTGGTGGAAAACTTCAACTTTCTCAAGGAATTTCCCATCTGCCGAACAAATGCGGCGTAGTAATCAAAACGTTCCCAATCGCTGTCTGATGCGACTCGTCGAAATGTCTGTACCAACGCTTAGTCTTATCATATTCTTCGATCCAACTGCAATGAACGTACAAGCACTCTCTGTGTTATGCTGAAGTTATCGAGATTCGGATCTTTGACGTCCTCTAGAAGATCATCCGGAAGCGTAAGGAGCAAGGGTACGAGGCCAGGTAGGGTATTCCATAATATTTTCGTTGCAGGTACGCGGAGTGTTTGACATGTTCTCTGGAGCGCGTAGACGGCGCTGTACTCTGAATATCGAGGAGCGGAACTCGCAAAGCGAGTGGCTTCGCATATCAATTCCAACATTTCCTCGATTTGGAGACAGGGGTGCATGTTGTGGTCCGAGGCCTTGAGAAACGATATTGTGGAGGGGATTCAAGGAGTGATTTAAATTGCTGTACAGGCAACTGCAGTCCGTGGGATTGTGACTACATTTTCACAATCAGGAAGACGATAATTACTCTACTATTAAGCAGATGTGGTGAATTCGTATGCTCGTGTTTGGCTCTTACCTATTTCGTGCAGTTTTTCGTCTTAATTGGGTATAATTGCATTCTTCTCGACGCTCGGCAAGGGTCATCTGCTCATTCTTCATGAGTGGACGGGCGCTTCCTTTGTTGTCTGCGTCCATGACTTCATTTTAACACCATTTATGGTTGTTCTCCTATTGTCTTTCTCTCCCCAATTGTTTCACCCGCTATCCTTATAGGAATCGTTGCCTGTGCGTATGTTCCCCTGCTTCTTTCCGCCCATTCTCGTCGTCCTCATGTCATCTTTCACAGTGCTCGGTTATTTTGGGCTCGCGGAAGGTCGTTTCGCAAGTGTTCCTGCCCAGGTCGTGGGTGGGAAGCCTACTACGTACGCACATTACACATCATCGTTCGCATGCTCCGATAAGTCGTCCGCACCGGTCGACATTCGCCTTTTCTCTCCTTCGTCAAAACCTCTTTGCCCTGACAATACGATTGCATTAATTTTCGCGAACGCTTACATTCCTTCATCTGCAAATCTTCCGATTCTTCTTGACGCTATCCATTTTTTCCCCATTCCCGGAAACCCTGCTGACAGTTTTGCATACGAGGCCACAGTCCCCGACTTCCCTTATCCGATTATATTCGCGCTCGGACACGTTGCCTCAAATTTGTCGAACACGTTGCCGAAAATGTTCTCTATTTCGGTCTCATCTTATGTACGGGGTATGGCCCAGGAATCGACAATACAGTGCGTCTTTTCTCTCTCCTTTCGTCATGATCTTCTGACGAAAGTTGTGTTCTTAAGATGTGTTTTTAGCAACCAGAAACGTTGGGCAAAGGTTCCTACACTTACTCCGAACTCGTGTATCTATGCATCAGGAGTATCCTCGTCAATTTCTCTCGACGGTGTTTTATCCTTCTCTGTGGATTCTATATCCATCAGCCTCGGTCCACGTAATTCACCAACACCTGTTATGACTTCGCCAACTGCTGGCCCATCTGTTCGCAAATTCAATCCTTTTGCTGGTCGTGTCGGACCTCAGAGTTCGCCTGTTAGGTATGCTAAATTCTGTTGCATCATCGCATTCTTAGATGGTCAACAATCTTTCTTTTCAGTGCCGAGCAGTCCAACTCTACGACAACTGTCGCTCCTATTGCGCCTGCTTCCACGTCTATTGATGGCGCGTTCGAGAATTTAATCCCATTTGACCCTGAACCGGCCGCCTCTGACGTTGCGCTTCCTTCGTATGTTTCTTTCTATCTGCCACTTTTCATTATTTAATCAACTCTTTTTGAGTGCCGAAGCGGATGCTGTTCAATCCCCTACTCCTACGAAGCGTCGAAAACTTCCCCCTAAACCCAGAGCTCCCCCTAAATCGCGGAATTCTGCCACGAGAACACGAAAATTGACCACTGCAAAGGCGGCACCGTTGATTGGAGAGCCTATTATCGACCTCGCAACGACACCTATTTCTTCCGACTCTGCAGGTTGCGCTGATGGGCCTTCTATCACGTCTGAGACATCTGAGTGCGTGTTCATTGTCTTCGAATTACGTTTTGAATGTTTCTCACAAGCCCTCTCGAAGTGAGCCGCTCACCATTCCAGATTCCGGTGCAGCACCGGACAATAAGGGAAAGCAACGTGCGGTGTAGTTTATGTCGTCATATTTCGATCACGTAGTTCTTTCTCCTGGCGTATAAATATCTTTTTTGTTATTTTGAGTGTGCAAGATTTTCGTCAATGCCTCCCTTATTTTGTGTTCTGTTTCCTCTGTCATCTGCCCATGGAAGACGTTCTGTGCGAAACATCAATGACGTGCCATCAAACTCCTTTCTATCCACACCGTTGACCTCTTTCCGTATTCTCAGTATCCTGAATGCGTCGTGGGATATTGGGATGATGCATTGTATCTCGCCTCTTGCCGTTACGATTTCGGTGCGCCCCTCATTACTCTTCTATTAAATTGTATATTTAACTGCTCAAACAGCCTGAATGCCCTGGATACGAAACTGCTTCAAATTTGCAGAATGTTCGTCACTCAAGAGCAACTCGCGTCGTTTTCATTTGGTTTGCAAGACCGTCCGCAATTTTGCCTTTTCGTTTTCCGAAAGCATCATACGCTGTCATCTTCGACATCACCAGTGTTCCGAACTATCGCTCCTTTGATTTGGCTCATACACTCCTCACCTTTTGCGAATATCATATGAGGGAATCTGGTTATATTCGTTTCCAGATCGTTTACGTGGTTTATGCTATGCATGCAGGAGGCACTACTGGCATCATTCTACTCGATAAGAGGTTTAGACATGCTTACGAGGCACAAGTTAGCCACTCATTTTCCAGCGACATTTCCGTCGTTGCACCTTTGACTCACCACCTCAACGTCGGGAACCATCCTATATCAATTTGGAACCATGACTTTTCCATATCTCGCATGAATGCGCACATTGACGCTTTATGCCGAAATGCACGGTGTGTTCTACTTTTGTATCTGTTTTGCTGTTATATACTTACTGTATTTTTTTCGGTCAAGACGTCTCGCGCGCAATTAATCTTCGAATGGTACCCATATCTGTCGTAGGTGTACTAATGCTCTGCATCATATTTTTTTTGGCCCTGTATTATCTTTAGTCTATTTTCAATGGTATAAATGTGGTTTCGTTTGAATTTGGTTGATGTGGAAAGTCCCACAACGCGATTGAGTCTAACTCCCCCTGCGTGAACATTGCGTGGCCGGGCCGGGAAGGCCCATCATTCTCCGCACGCCGTCTTGCGTGACGCGTCTATTTTCTCGTCCTCTTCACACATAGCTACTCTCCATCGAAGCAGGCTTCACCCTTCCTGAAGGTATGACTCTTTATTAGCAGACGGCTTGAGCTCACGCCTGGGCTCGCTGTTCTGCCTCAACTTCTGTGATGCTTGCTGATGACGTTCATATTCACATATTCTCTGCTCCGCTTTCTCCGGCAAGTGCGCTCAACAATACACCGCCAAGTAGTCCACGAGGCTCAACCGTACACCAGCAGCCGCAAGCATTCCATGTTGGATCACGGTGCGTCATGTCTCGCTTCTACTCTGTCTTCAACAATAAAATGAATAGAGCGGGTCAAGAGGTGATCAAGACACTGTTCTACATAACAAAGAATGCTACCGTCGTGCATATTGTATGCCCACTGCGCTGTGAACATATCACGATGGTCCGTATGCATGTTTTTCAATACTTTTCATTCGAAAATGACGATGTCTCAGCACAGGATCTGCGTGAATGTATGGTGCTGTGAACAATACCTGCATTTTTTGTGAGGATCATCCGCTCTCAATTCTCTTGCTTTGACCATAACATTCTCTGTAGCTAACAATGACCTCTCGTGTTTCTGACGCATCCGATCTGTGACAATGGATCGACTGATCCAACGCATGGACCTCCTACGCAGTACGGCTCCTGCGCCCATGTTGAATTCGTACTGACAGTGTCTTTCGCCACTCCTTGGCAGATAACATGTTCCTGGGGCTGTCAGATATTCATCATAATTTTATTTGTCGTATTGAGGTCAACCAATCGTAATTCTTTGTAGTAATTCTATGTTCTGTTCACTCAACCGTATTCTGTGCGTGAACGTTGACGCTCCCTCTGTTTTTTTGGCTGCATATTCTCAGCCCCATACTTTCTGAGTCGCTCTCTCTTCCAGTCTTGATTCACAGAAATAATTCTGTAGGGTGAGTTTCTGCATATTTATTCGACTACACTTTTCTGATTGGTTTTCTCGCTATGTAGATATTTGTCACTTTGGATGGACGAATTTTCAACGTGGTTTATATCTCCTCTGTCCACGCCTAGGCTTCTGTGGGGGGCTATAAGGGCTGGTCGTCAACATGCATGTCCAACATGTCGTGTGGTGCTTCTCACCGGAGAAACACCTGGCTTTTGTTGCGGTCCCAACGGCAGCAAATTTCTGGATGTTCCTCCATTACCCCCATTACCCCCCGAATATGACATTTTCATGAATGATCTTCGCATATCGTCTCTATCGAGAGTTCTCAACCTCGTGTTCTCCTTCGCATCCTTGGAATCAACTCACAAATTCCCCAACTTTGACGATAATCCTGCTTTTGTTGCTATTCAAGGCAAAATTTATCACAGAATTCGTTCGGATCACCAAAACTCTGGTATTCGATGGCTGCTACATGACGGCTTTCTTGAACAGCATGCTCCTCATCCAGACTGGGCTGCAATTTTACCTCCTGCGTGGAAATCAGCACTCAAAACTGCATTGCTGCGTTTAAACTCTTTCGTCAATTCGATTCAGGAGCTGCGTTCCATGGCGCACATCCCTACAGCACACCTCTTACTCACTGACAGTGGTGAAGCTACTGAGATTGCTGCTATGATATGTTTTGACAACACTATTCATTCTCAGATTCAAGCGCGCAAGATGTTGATACATTATCAAAACGGAACAAACCAGCAGATTCCTTCCGTTAGCCGCATGTGGGAACCGTTGGCCTATCCTCTACTATTTCCCCAAGGTACTCTCGGTTGGGGTATACCCGGAAATGGACTTCTCGAGGATACAGGCAATTCCGACTCGCCCGCTGCAACGCAGATGTGGTATTATCGGGCAAGACTCCTTCGTGAGGATCGTTTTCGTCGATTTGGTCGGCTCACAAATGAATATATTGTCGATATGTTTACTCGAGACCTCGAATGCCGCCTACAATACATTCGCAATAACCAACTTCGTCTTCGTCGCGAAGATGAAGCTTTGATGAATAATGCTGACATTCCTCCGACAGAGAATGTTTACCTACCCTCTTCCTTTCTTGGATCAAATAGGTGGGCCTCCGAGCAGATTGCGGACTCACTCACTATTGCATCCCACCTTGGAAACCCCACTTTCTTCGTCACAATGACGTGCAATCCAGACTGGCCTGAAATCACTTCGCAGCTACTACCTGGACAGGACTACACACACATTCCAATTGTGGTTGCTCGTGTTTTCAAGCGAAAACTTACGCTCTTCATTCAAACTCTTAAGACCATGTTTCCCCATGCTGGTCGTTACAAATATCTAATCCACTGTGTCGAGTTTCAGAAAAGAGGTCTTCCACATGCACATATCATTGTCAAATTTCCTTCAGACTGTCAAACACCGAACGACATTGATGCGATTGTGTCTGCCGAAATGCCTACTGATCCAGTCGATGCTTCACTTATTCGCAAATTCATGGTACATAAACATCCTGCTGAAAGTGCAGAGCGTTCAAAATACTGTCAGCGACTAAAACCCGATGGATCCAGATACTGTCGCTTCAATTATCCTTTTTTACTTCATCAACAAACATCGATTGATGCAGAAGGTCGCATCAAATATCGTCGACGGAAACCTGGTGACGAGATGATTGTCCCCCACTGCTTGCCTCTTATCCGAAAATTTGACTGTCATATCAATTTCGAGGTTGCCAATACCACTCATCTTTTCCAATATCTCTTCAAATATATTCATAAAGGTGTGTCTAATTTCCATTCATCAATGTACTCCGCTCATATCTTTCCTAAAAAGGTCCTGATACTGCTAGATATCATATCTCAGTTGAAAACACTGATGATAATGACCAACCTATCGACGAGATTGATGACTATTGGAATGCACGCTATCTAACTGCAACAGAAGGTGCCTGGCGCATATTAGGGTTTCACATCACAAAAAAAGAACCCTCTGTCACAGTCCTTCCTATTCACATTGAAGGCTCGCGTTTACAACACCAGTACGCCCGTGCAGATGGTTCTGAAAGTCAACTTTCACTCCTCGATCGATATTTCCTCAGACCTATCGGCAACTTTCTCACCGAGAACAATATACTCCGCTCTTTTGACACCTTGACATACATGGAATATTATTCCCTGTTTCGTCTTGCGAAATACGACCCTGCAAAGGCCGGTTCTCAACGTTATTATCTAGAATGCCCTAATTCTGTGCAATCACCACAAATGCACGTTATTTTGAGGGTATCAACTTCGGAGCACTTGACGCGCATCCAACCTGTCCGACCAAAGGATGGCGAAGTTTTCTACCTACGCACCATTTTGACCCACCGTCCGGGACGATCATTCACAGACTTACGCACTGTTGATGACATCGTCTACCCATCTTTTCAAGAAGCAGGCACTGCTGAAGGTCTATTTGTTGACCGCTGTGAGGGTAGTCTTGCTGTTTTCGAAGCAGTTACTAGCCTTCGTACTCCGAGACAGATCCGCCTTTTGTTCGTCGACTTGCTCATCAATGATTGCGTCACAACTCCAATCACAATTTGGGAAGAATTTGCGCAAAATATGTCGTTAGACTTCACACTGCGAAACAACAATGTTCCTGCCCTTGGCTATAGTGACGCTTTGGCCGAAATCTCGCAGCAGCTCGAGGAACACAACAAACGCTTATCTGACTTCGGCCTACCAGAACCTGTTTCACAGACCCACGAAGCCCTTCTAGAAATACAGCGGTGGTGTGGAAACACAAACAGCCTTCTCGAACGAGTTCAGAATCGATATAGATCTTTCAATCATGGTCAAAAAAATGTT
>MU155255.1:0-62955 GCA_015484465.1 Pholiota conissans
TTATTAGGTTGGCCTGCACAATGTAATATGAATCTCAAATGCTATTGATGTTTTCAATTGTTACAGCAACACAAAATCATTATCTACATAGCAATACACCTCAGGTACGACTAGATACCAAATTTATAAGAGAATTTAAAAATCGGAAGTAGCATGCAGATTTCAATGATTGCGGGAGCGATTTCTTCTATTAACAATGCGAAATCTCGTCATATATGGGCAAGTATAAAAAGCCGTGCCATGCGTGCGTGGTGCGTGCAAGCGTGCCCGCATCGAGAACAATTTTCACGCACTCCGAAAGCACGTACAGATTTATGCACGCCTGCGCGACTTGTGCCGTAACTCACTGGTTTGGGCGAATAGCTCTTTACAGGAATGCCGCACTACGCGCACCTCTTACATATCGCACGAACTACCACACGCACCTCTAAAAATGTGCACGCATCTGCACGCACTTGCACGCACTGCACGCTCGTGGCACGGCAAAAAACCTGTGCCCGTCGTCTTTGAGTTACACATTATGTTTATTTTTTGAGAACATAGTATTACATGCTATGTAGAGGTCAATATAAGTTTAAGTGCCTATTAACTTCCGTTGTGCGACCTTCTATTCGAAGGAGCATGCGAGCGGGAGGGCGTCTGCTCCAAGGCGCCTAATGCGCGTATTTAGATAATATACTGCATATATTTATGTTGTATTAGTTATTAATAAAATCTATATGGTGTAATGGTAAATTGACGTGTTGTATTGTTAGACGTACGCGCGGTGGCTGGTTCGATTCACGGTGAAGGTAAGTATTTCGATTAATTATGACTAATTGTAAGTTTACATGGATTGTAATGTATGAGCGCGTTTCTCTACTGTATAATGTAGTGTAGAGTAAAGGTGATAGTTAACGATTGACTGTAGGGTAGTGATATGGCCGTATAGCTTGTGTTCTTTATTTAGATCGTAATACATTTCTTTATTATGATGGTCCATGTTGATTATGATGACTTTAGCATTCATTATGACCAGCTGCGGCGATGATCATGATGACGACCGTTATGATTATGATCAGCCTAGCCCATGATCATGATCAAAGGCGGTGCGCTCATGATGGCATGTCTACTGGTTGTGATACTTCATAGTGATTAATAAACTAACTGAGCTGTCAATGATAACGGATTTGATTACCGCGATTATCGCTATCATAATCGGTCTAGGACTTTTCCGACATGAGTCATGAGTCTTCTATGAATGTATTGTGCATGTCTAGGTTGTCGTTTTCGACGACTTAACCACTTAAAAACAGTGTTCTGACATCTGTAGTGTTTCAAACAGGCCATCGCGCTCAAGCTGAATGTACCCCGCGTTTTCTAAATGTGATGTGTAGATAGACTCACAACACGAATAACGCAGAGAAAAAAGACACTACATTGATCTAAAACAACTACAATACACAAACAAAAGAAGAAAGCAAAAAAGGCTGAATGCGAACGTAGTAAGATGCAAGAGATGCCAACGATGCAAGCGGGATCCAGAAACGGGCAAAAACTAACGACTTGGGGGGTAATGTATCTAGGATGGATGCGGTCCAATGAATGAGTCGGATGTATGGATGGATGGTTGATGAATATCTGAAAAAATCTAGTCTAGACAATGATGAGATCGCCTAGTAGATAGCAGGCGCGAATGAGAAGAGGAAGTATGACGAGGAGAGGGCGCAATCGTTTATGTGCGGCCCTTTGGCGCTGTCTTGGAAAACAGCTTCGCTTTTTCGATGGCGGCGTTACCTGTTCCATCAAACGTTAGTCAGTTCCAAGCGTCAGTAACGAGGAAAGGGACGTACTCTGCTTGACCAAGTTCTTCTTGTAATCAGTGATACTGATATCCTTCTTCGTCAAGTTGATGATCGTCTTATCCGCGACCTCCCATAGATCCTCTGCGACTTGGCTGATGAGACCTACAAAACGCATACTCTGTCAACGATATGCAGAAAAGCCAAAGTAAAACGAAAACGTACGGAAATCATGCGACACAATAACAACACCACCCTCAAACTCCTTGATCGCCCTCGCAAGCGCATCAATTGACTCCATATCCAAATGATTCGTCGGCTCATCCAACAACAAAATATGCGGGTGCTCCATCGCCAACTGCGCGAACACCACCCGATTCCTCAGACCGTCCGAGAGCTGCTTGATCGGCGCCGTCTGATGCGCGCCGGAGAGACCGAAGCGGCCGAGCTGGGCGCGCCACGCCATGATGTCCTTCTCGGGGTACTTCAGGCTAAACAGGCCCTGGAAGTACTCGATGGGCGACTTGTCGTAGGGCAGCTGGTCAGCGCTGTGCTGCGAGTACTTGGCGAGCTTCAAGGCGTTGTGCTTGGAGATCGTGCCTTCGCATGGCTGGAGGGCGCCGGTGATGAGGTGCAGGAGGGTTGACTTTCCGGTACCGTTGGCGCCGAGGATGGCGATACGGGAGTCCATGCTGATGGTAGATAATGAGTCAGAGAACAAGATGAAGTAATAACGATGATACGCACTCGATACCAAATGAAATGTGCTCGTAAAGATAGTCCTCCTTCTTTCCCGAGTAGCTGAAGGCGACGTTGTCGAACGCGATGATAGGCGGTGGCAGCTTGTGGACATCTTCGAAGTTGAATCTATAAATGTGGGGTCAGTACCATGCCTATAAATAACAATGACACGCCTACGCACCGAAGAGTCTTGCCCTGCTCGATCTTCTCGATGAGGCCGGCGGCCTCCATTTTATCGATGATCTTCTGCTTCGATTTGGCCTGGCGCACGAGATTGGCGTAGGTACCCGCCGAGGCGATGAACCTTCGATGATCGTTAGATTCTCCCAGATAGGAATAAGAAAACGAAGTAGACTCACTTTTTGATGTGCGCGATTTCCTCCTGTTGCTTGTTGTATGCCTTCATCTGGTTGACCTCGTTCTCCGCCTTGGTCTTCACGTATGTGGAGTAATTACCGGCATAGTACACGAGCTTCTTCTTGTGTGTCAGATCCATGATGTTCGTGCAGACCGAGTCCATGAAATCTTGCGAGTGAGACGTGATGACGAGGATATGGTTGTATGTCGAGAGATACGCCTCGAGCCAGACGACGGCACCGAGATCCAAGTGATTCGTGGGCTCGTCGAGAAGGAGGAGATGGGGCTTGATGAACAGCGCCCGCGCGAGCGCCACACGCATACGCCATCCACCACTCATATCCCTCGTGGGCTTCTTCATCATCGTCTGCGAAAATCCGAGACCGTGGAGAATACTACCGGCCTTCGTCTCGAATGTCGCGGGGTCGAGCTCCTCTAGCTCCTCATACGCGTTGTCCAGGGCCTGCTCGTCAACGTCATCGGCGACAGACAACGCCTCGATGTACGCCTCGAGGCGGGCCACCTTCGCCTTGGCGGAGGCGACGATGAAATCCACGGCGTTGACGTCTGAAGGTTCGGCCTCACCGCGGACGATGTAGATATCGATGTGAGGTGGGATTTCGATGTCGCGCTCGGCGATGGATTGTAGGAAAGTGGACTAGATTGAAACGTGCGATTAGGATAGAAACGTGGACGGATGAGTCAATGTACCGACCTTTCCGGAACCGTTCTCGCCCAGCAGACCGTATCTTTGTCCGTAGTTCAGAGCGATCTCAGCTCCCTCGATGAGTAGGCGACCATGGAAAGATAATGTGTACTGGTCGATCTTGATATCTCGGCTCTTCGGGTCGCTCACTAGGACGCCAGCAGCGCTCCTGGAATCATTAGATGGTCAGAAAGGTGCACATTAGAGCTACGAGCGAGTAAACGCACCTGTCTGTCGCGATGTTGAGCTTTGCCATGCTGAGCAGATCCTCCTGGCTTCCCGACTTGCTGTTGACACCGCTGACGCTGGTGAGCGGGGTGCTTGCGCCATTAACAGAGCCTGTAGGAGTGGATGTCGAGGTCGAATCGTCGACGACACCGGAGGCCTTCTTTGCGGCCTTTTCAGCGAGACGCTTTTGTTTGGATGCGGAAGGTGCCATGGTGGTTGGAGTAAGAGTGTATCGATGCTTGACGCCAAAAATTTCGATAAGATCGGTCGGACTTGGAATTTTTGTGGCTGTGCACTCTGCTAACTCATCGATAGCTGAACGAGTCAGTGACGAAAATTCAGCTCCACTATGCTCCAGAAGTTGCTCAAAAATAACTCAGAGTAATATTTGTGACTTATTTTCATCAGGAATAATTGGAATATTGCGAACGAATGGATAAAAGACTGAGAATCACAGTGGGGCAATTCCTGAATGCGCCAATGACGGAGGTGAAGTTCGACCCTCAATCCAAACCATATGTCAAGATGGACTACAAAAAATAAAATAAAATAAAATATAGTAAGTATATAAGGAGATTACAACGTACGAATCTCAGAGGTTAGGCTCGAACGCACCAGAAAAATCTCGAAGCGCGATACTTTCGAGGTAAATTTGGGGCAAATTACGAAGAGATTGGGCTTGGACGAATCAAACGAAATGAAAACGACTCATGGAAAACGATTTGAAGAGCATGAAGTATGACCTCATTACATACCGTGAGTCTGTCAGTCAGACCTTCGTAGTGTGAGACAGCCCATACATATATACCGGGAACTAGGAAGAAGCGATATGAGCGTCGTATTCCACTCAAAAAATAAGACATACAATCCTTCATATTCAGTCCGAACGAGATCAAAGAAAAGGCCTAGCAGGAAAACGTTCGTGCTCCTCGCATATCTTCGTACAAGCAGAAGTAGGAAGCGTGGATTAACAAAGTAATGGAAGTTGAGTGACTGGCCTGAACCCTTAGGGTGGATACACGAAGGATCGTCATGCAGACAGCAGGAAAAGCGTCAATAAACTTGTAGTACCATAGAGAAGTAAATACGCAGTGTATTCACTTTTGTTGCGCCTTTCCGAATCTCGCAGAAGCAATATAAATCGATAAAGAGCCATTTAAATTACCCTGTTTTCATTCAGGAGCTGACACGAAATCCAGTCACTTGCAGCACTCAAGCTCAACAACAGATTTGACACATATCATCGCTCAACTGCTTCATGTACTCACTAACCGCATTTTTCAATCGATTTAAAGACTAGCGAATTTACGAATGGGGAATAAGATAAAACATATAATAAGCGCTCGTTTCAGGGTCAGAGGAACCAGGCTGCGGCGGGCGCTTGTCAATGACTGACTCGCGATCAGTGCTCATCTCAAGTCATTTGACCGCCCACCAACCCACCGGGCACGAATAGCCTCGAAATTCAAAAAAGAAATATGGGGTGTCAATGTTGTAATTGAATCCGTAAGGCTAAGTTCCAGAGACACCTTCTGAGGCGGAAATCACCGAATCAAAGGAGAGGTTGTAAGTTATATTATGTTCTCCGTCGTTGCATGTCGTTCGATCTAAATTGCTCATAGTCCTCGCCCACCGGGATTTTCCAAAAATATACTCATTTTTTTTAGTCAGATATACACGCCTCTGTCTTCGATACTCAAGATCCTGGGATGTCGGTCCGATTAATTATAAACGTCACCAGACGGCGACGAAAACACGACTTGATTAATGAGAATAATTGAGCGAAGACTTCGAGGGCGTATTGGCAAAATTATCGTTTAAATCTACGCCTCGCGGCTTGCAGTCATCTTCTTCAAGATTTAAACATCGAGCAAGCTATCAGAGTGGACGTTGCATAATCTTCACCGCCGAATTTTCCCCAGAGAACGCAGCATCCACAGTAGAATTCATCAGCCATTCCGTACACGCCTTCCCCGTCCGTCTGCTCAATAAACCTCCAACGTAGAAATCCAATTACCGAAATCGACGCCATTCAGATTACCTACGGGCGTTGACAGATCTTACGCCACATCGAGGCGTTTTACTTGAAGTTACCCAATACATCCTCTCTTTCCCGTCTTCGGTTCGGAATACTCCGAAATTCTGTTGTGAAGAGAATCTAATCGAATGAATAGAACGCAGAAGGGAACCCCAAGTCAATTTCTACCTACGATCGAACAGAAGTAGATCGTGTTTTACGTTGGACAAGATATCAAAGCGCAGAAGAGTCTCGACAGGTAAACTTCAAGTTCATGCGTCCAAAATGACGGAAGAAAGGCATCTCAACGAGGCGAAGAAAAATTTTCAGCTTCGGGTACGGTACTGTCCGTACTCGTGCGGCGCACCGCTTAGTATCGAGTCGTAAAGATCTAAGTATGACGAACCCGACGAGATGGAAAAGAATCACGAATACCGTAATGGGTGTGCCACAACCACGAAGTGATGCGCTATTCTTAGCTCCTCCATCAATGCCCATATGTCGTTCTTTCACCACACAGATAGCTATCGCGAGCGGTAAGGCAGCTTGGACGGTATTTTCGAGGTCGTACGACGTCTGCTTATCATACCCTACACCCTGACACAGAGAGTTTTCGCGCAGCACGATGGACAGCTATTCCCAAGCCATTAATTATCTTCGCTCGAATCACACATTGGATGCTCGCACCCTGATGCTGATTAGATGGCCCAACCTTCTGTATCACAAAGACTTTTAGACAACGCTGAGAAACAAGCCAGTCTCCGACAACGTGCCCTCGCTTCGAGAAGCGAGTCCGGTGAATTTAGCGAAGAAGGGTGGGTCGATAGTTTCCTTTTGAAGAAAGAAATGCCCTCTCTTTGTCAGGGTGTGTGGACGGTGAAGACCGAGAATGGCGACTTAAGTTCGGAATCCCGGGAAGTTTATTCCATGTCCATCCCGCAGGCAGGACGAACCCACCGATTCAATTATGTCTTATGTCTTTCTCTTTCACCGTGGTTAAATAAGACAACAAATATAAACTAGAACATCGCGGCGAAGTGGATCGCAGTGGTTGATTTTCCCATGTTTTTAGGATGACAGTGGTGCGGCCGTGAAACGGAATTCAAATAGGCAAATAATGTGAAGAAAATAATTATCATCGCATCGTTGTGATACGTATGTACTGCGAGTGCCGCCTTGGAATACCTAGAACCCAAATGACGGAATGATTTTTCCATAAGAACACCCTTGAAGTCTGTTAGGATGTAGATTAGAAGTCTCGCAGTATTAATCCCTGATCGACGTGTATTCGTAAAAGAGTGGGCAGACCCTCCTAATTATACATGCGCGGCAGTGTGTCGTTGTCCATCCCCCGTCCCAAACGACCTGTTTCAACGATCTATCTGCACGATATGGTTGATTATTTCACCCTTTTCTCCTCCAAACACGGTCGCTTGGGTTTATTTTTGAGCAATAAATCTACAATCCAGTTTATCATCGCAACATTATAAAAATATAGCTATTTATCCTAAAACTGCGACGAAATAGCCGAAAAGCTATTTACCAACTAGGTGCGCGACGATGGGATCGTGGTGAGGCGAAACACACCCATCTCACCAATATCTTGTTCGCAAATCTACATCTAAGCATAGCTAGCTAGGAAAAAGCATTGAAGCGCGATCTTTGTGTTTCGTGTTCGACCGGGTGTTCCACCTCGCTAATGAATCTGCTAGTGAGACTTGGAGACGAAATGATAATACAAAGTCTATAATTGATGCAATATACATCGCGCGGAACGCGTCGTAGCGGGTCAGAGCACACCACCTCTTAAAACTTAAAGAGGAAGAGTCTCCGACTCCGACACCAAAAGCAACTGAATAGGCGCCACTATTGCGATACACATTTTAGAGACCGTAGACGAACTCAATCAAGATACATACCACTGGTAATCAATTGCGAACAGAAAACATGAGTGAAGCATATGACCAAGGCTCTCGCCTCCCAAGCCCAAGCCCATCGCCAACCACAGTCCAAATCCCAATCCAATACACAAACAAAGTCCAGCGCTGAAACGCAGACGAAAAACAATCAATTATTACACCGTCGAACCGTGCGCAACTAACTACATTGCGATTCGAATGGAGCCCCCATCGCCCTTCGCCCCCAGGTCCCACATCTCGCTGCCGGTAAGCTCGTCTAGACCTATGAATGAACATACATGTCACCCCAATCGCAATGAGCATGAGCAGCGGTGATTATCACATCCCCAATCCAACCGTGCTCCTCAGCCCAAAAATAACCGGAGATCCAGTGATCATGCATGATCCATGATATTCATGACGTTGATCCAGGCGAGGCGAGAGGGAAGCACATACGGGCACACATGTATGTGCTTCCGAGACGAAACAAAACCAGGGTCCCCAGGCTTAATTGCATCTGTGACATGTGCGCTTATACGCACGCAAGCGAAACGGGAACGTGGACGAAGGCGTGGATTCGCGGGTTCGCGGTTCACAGCCTCCGCTGCCAAGTCGGTGCGTCAATTACCTTCCAAGATGCAAGTCCAGCTTCGTGAGTCGCTGGCTGGCTGGCATTGGCCGGACCTAGATACACAGCACACTGATTGAAAGTTGGGCATGCGCATGAACGCACGGCCGCAGATAACGATAAATAGCCACCTACAGGACGAACTGGGTATAAGACGCTGCGAATCATTATCGTCACGTACGCCTTTCATCTCATCTGACATCAAACATGATACGGAAATGAAATACGGGGCCACAAAAAAGCGCGAAATTATCGTACATCTACTTTACCTACTCTAAGCAGTACATATCACGATAGGAGTTTTTATAGGAAATAGTCCGCTGGTGGACGCTTCGCCGGTATTGATTTGACGTCCTGCGAAGGTGAGAGAAGTGACAAAAATAAGCATTTCGCGCCACCGTCAGAAAGGCGAGGTGTGTAGATGGATGTGTGGACGAATGATAGAAACGAAAAAGGTAACCGCGACCCAACCCAACGAAGGGAAAATGTGACGAAGAAAAAATTTTAGGCTTACCACAGCAGCGTGATGGAAAACCTTGTATTCCTGCGCCAGATGTTCGTCGAGCTCCAATATCGACGCTACGTTTCCGCACCTACACGCCGAAAACAAGAGTGTTGCGACCATCAATAATCGCCAACTTCATCAATCACTAAGAACAACAAGGAGAAAGGCATCGAAATCGAAGTTTAAACAAAGAAACAAGCGAACAGCATCGCGGGTAGGTTCATTGTGGGCCCCCCGAGGAAGCCTAAGTGTGTCCGAAAGACACACGGCAGACCAGGAGGCGACGATAATAACGTAAAACCAACAACCTCAAAACATGCATTCTGCCGTACCATCCAAACGGTCATCATCTCATCGAAGCGACCCAAGTCAAAAGGGATCAAAAAGAGGATGATGACGCACCGATAACAGTAATTCGGCGCACTCCAGACAGTGACAATGGTCTGATCAAACATGAGCTTATAGCCTTCCATCGCAAGCTGGTGAGCTCGTGCTATGAGGTCGATGGCGTTGTTGTGCGCGAAAGCCTTGGTGATGTCAGCTCCGAACAGGAAGCCGGCTCCTCGCGGCGAGAGACCCCATCCAGAAATATCTACATCATCAGCGTGAATGGTTAAAGCGTTTCGCGTAAATAGGTTAGCGAGGGAAGTACGGAAGGCAGGAAGGAAGCAAGGATAAGTTCGCGTAAGTTTCGTAAACCACAGAGGAGGAAGAAAGGGGGAAGTACGGACCGTCCGGATCTGACCACAATAAATCACACATTGGGCCATCGTGTGGGACCTCCTGCTTGCGGTCGATACCGCGAATCTAATACGAGCGGAAACAAACAAAAACGGTGTGTAAGAGAGCGAGCATAATCATATAGAGCGGACGCGGACGCAGATCGGCACCGGAATGACAGACAGCTAGTTGACCGACCGAACGCAAAGCAAAGAGAGCAAGGACACAGGACATCAAAAGAGAGCAAAGGCGTACCTGATCAATACTATGCAAATTTGGACTAAGCCCGCCATGCACACAAAAGACCCGCCCGTCCACAATCGCGCCCAGCGCGAGATAATCAAACACCTCGCAGCACCACCGCCACACGTTGCTGCTGCCGTACTTCCTCTGGCACTCGTCGTAGAAGCCGTACACCTGCGTGATCTGCCGCGACTCGTGGTTGCCCCTTATGAGCGTGATACGCTCGGGGTACCGGACCTTCAGCGCGAGCAGCAGGAGGAAGGTCTCGACGCTGTAAAAACCCCGATCAACAAAGTCGCCTAAGATAAAAGAGGTATGGGGGCATGGAGTGGACAGAGAGAGGAGAGGAGCGATAACGAATGTGGATAGTGGAGGAAGGCGGATGAAAGAATGAAGAGGAAAGGGAAAATGAGCAGGAAAAGGAAAGACGAATGAGAGGGGGAGTTGATCACGTAAAAGCGATAGAAGAGACGCACCCATGAAGAGATAGTTCGTCTCTGGACAAAAGCCCCCCATCTTGAACAGCTCCATTAGATCGAAAAATTGCCCATGAATGTCGCCACAAATCTGAATGGGGCGTGCGCCGGATTCGCATCGCCAGGAACGGAGCGCAGGTAGATGGAGATGTATATGAGGATGGAGATTTGGGGTGGAGGTTATTCATTAGGAAAGGGCGCAGATTCGTGTACAATCTAAGAGAACATACCGTCACGGGCGAATCCACCACCTGCACGTTCCCCTCCTCAATCAGGATCTCACGCGCCTTGAGACATAGTCTCTTCACTTGCTCCTCTGAGATCGGTTCGCAGCGCGTGAGCTGTTCTATCTGTCTGAATCAAATGTGAAAGGCGGCGGAGGGCGATGAGGATTCAGTGAATGACGATGGGGTTTGCGGAGAATGAAGGAGACGAAACACAATGATTAAAAGAGCGAGACGCGGTTCCGTTAGAGGCAGTGGTGGTGAGGATCAGGGACTGAGTTTACTCACTGGTCTAAATCGCTCGGCATCCTACTACTTCTGAGAGAGTAATGGATGAGAAGTAGTGGTGATCTAAGCGCCGGAGGCGAAGGGCGGCTGGTGGTGGTGGTGGTATATGTGAAAGTCAAAACGCGCGTTGTCATCATTTCACGCGGCGCCTGTTTACTTTGATCGCACGCGATCACTAGTCAACCTCAACGAGACGAAGCTCGACAACCAATCTAAACCGAATTTAAACAGTCATCGTAACTTGGTAGTAACAAGACAATTGAAGATAGTATTCCAAGTAGCAATGATGATATGTGACAACGTAAATAGTACATGAGCGCAGTAGGGTAAAAAGCAAGGCGACATAGTATGTTTATCGAAAGCAAAAAGCAGTAAGCAATAGGGCAGTAAGTAGTAGGTAAGTTGAGCAGTAGTACGGTTAGATCCACAACATGACATAGAATACAGACAAGCATAGGATGAGAGGAGACACACACAAAAAAAAATGAGCACTAGGACGGATCTACGTATGACAGATGACAAGATACCAGAGCGAAGGTGAAGATGGAAAATGAAGATGAAAAAGAGAAGACGATCAGAGTCACACCATGCCGACGTTCTTGCGGAGCCCGTTGTGCCCCTTCCAAGCACCGTGCGCAAGACCGAGTGTCTCGTGGTACGAGTACGACTCGGTTGGAATCGGCTGCGGATGGTGTAGATACGTCGAGGTGTGGTGCGACTGCATATGACGGGCCTCGTCGCGGGTGCGAATGACGCGCACGTCCTGGATAGGCGCGAGGATGGGAGGTGGCGAGCGGACGGGGTTGTGCATGCCATTCGATGTGTACGCGTTATGCATGACGTGCGACTGCTGCTGTTGCTGCTGCTGCTGGGCCTGCAAGTGGTTGGTGTTCATGACGGAATGGTCCGCCTGCATAAGGCCGTTGTTGGTCGACTGGTGATATCCATGTGAGCCGTCGTCGTGGAAGACCGGATATGTGGGCGTCGGAGGCCCCGAGTGATGGGATGACACAGACTGCGACGACGCGGGCGACGCGGGGCCCGCGCTCGAAGAATAGTTTTGTTGGGAGTAAGAGGATTGTTGTGGGTGCGAGATATGGGAGATAGAATGGCGGGAGGACATAGAAACGGGCGAATGGCCGCGGGACTGAACAGAATGATGCTGCATAGGGTATCCATCATGCGCACTGGAATAGGAATTCCCGTTGGACAGGCTATTCATGGAGTTCGAGGAGTTGGTGTTAACGTACGCGAACCCACTACCTTGCGACTGGTCCTGATAGGTCGCCGCCCCGCTGCGGTATGAGTAATTTTGGGTGTTTCCTCCAGACATAGCGAGCGCTTGCGATGATATCGGCATCAAGTTGTGGTTAGGGGTCGTGTACGACGTGTCCGGAGACGAGGAAGAACGGTCAGACCCGGCGTCCATGCGAGTGGCGGTCAGAGGGAGAGTCGCGGTAGCTGGGAGAGTCGCTTGTGCAAGCGGAGGGGGTGAATCAGGGGGGCTTTGGGAGTGGTGGGTGTATAGACGGGCCTGTTCCAGCGCTGGCGGTGGCGACATTGGAGGCGAGGGTGGCGAGACCTCCTGGGCAGCAGCAGCGGCCATGGCGGCTTGAGCAGCGGCAGCAGCTGCCTTCTTCGCGTTTCGCGATCCCGTCGACCGTGTTGAACTTCGTCGAGAGCCAGGAGACAAGTGGATGCGATAGCTAGTGGGGTAAACCAATCAGCCACTGTTCCTAACCGACACTGGCCACTTGAACCAGACGAAGAGAAGGAACTTACTGTTGCTGGAGGTTATCCTGACGCGAACACCTCGTCTCGCAGCCGGGGAAGGGGCACTTGTGGTTACGCTCTCCCGTGTGGACTCTCGAGTGACGAGCTAGGTGGCCACTGGTCGTGAAGGCGCGGTCGCAGACGCCGCAGACATGTTTCTTCTTCGCGGCTGAACCGGAAGCTGCAGAGGTGGGAGGCGAACTCGGTTGTTGAGAGGAGGCGGGCGACAACGGTGGTGAGGAGGTGGATGAGTTGGAGTCAGGGAGATACTGAGCGCCGGTGAACTGAGAGTGATAGAATTGTGCGCCTAGATGCTGCTTGGCCTGAGATTCGGCGCGAGGCATGACGAGTCCGAGCTAGGGTGGAGGAAGGGGTGAATAGGGATAGAGACCAGCGCTCGGTACGAAATATAAAGGTTATGAGGGAGATGCACGCTTGGCGCAGTTATATGGGTACGTAAATCATTGTCCATGTGAATCCAGATTGGACGGACCAAACGCGAAAAGCTCATTTTAGACTTTTTCCTCGCCATATACCCGGACCATCCAAATTTGGAACATACAACGAATAATATCACAGAAAAACATGTCCGTTTTCGGCCAAAATCCGCGCACATCGAACTCCCCAAATCTGGGGCACGTGTAAACCGTCTGTTCGCCTGGCCTGCCGCGAATGCCTTTCTCGCTTCTTTCCATGCACAGCTCGCTTATCATAGCGCATTCCATTGTCTGGTGAGCTTGAACCCGCGTCGTTGTCCTTTTTGCGCTTTTGCGCTGCTCACTCGAACGCAATCAGGCACATGGCGACGTAAAATATTTACATTATGCCCACCGCCTCCTGTCGAAAACACGTCTGCCAGAATAGTTTGAGCACCAGAACATCCATGCACACGGCATTCCCCATCCGTTTTAGGTCGGCCGGACCAGCCTGACCCCTGTTGCTGTAGATCTCCTATACGATCCCGCCAGAGGCGGTGGGATTCCTGACATAACATCTCCGTAAAGATAAATCTGGTGCGTGCGGCGGCACCCTTGAGAACTCCGATCAGAGATACCTACTTCGATCAATTTAGTGGCTTGATACATACTTAGTTCTTTGAGATCAAAAAATATGTAATGCTGGTCACTTTTTTGAGGCGTGCTAGGCTCGTTGAGGATTTGTGCGCCAACCCGACGGCACCGACAGAGCGTCGTTAGTTACCTATGGAATCTGTAACGCGTACGCAGGAGGTCCCATCGAATCACATAGCGCAGCCTCTCGAAATGATCCATCTTCCACCCAGTCATCGCGCGCAATACGTATACGCCCGTACTCGAGACGCCACGCTCAGTCTGCGACGCACCGCAGAGCACCCGAAATATTCGGCTTTTTGTGATTTTATTTGTGGAGCAAACGTACATACAACTGTCTGTCTCCAGGAGTAAATATCTGAATCGGTGATTGGCGCCGTGATGGGGAAAGGCGTAGGCTACCTGCCCGCGAGCGGAAACATTGGGAAGATGTAAATGAACTGCAATGGAGCGAAAGACTGAGTCCATAATTTCCAACAATCGTGCAATATATCTCTCGAAGTTCGCTTCATTCTCCATCATCACAATTGGTCGTTCTTTCACCTCTTTGCGCAATGCGCATCTTCTGCTGGAGCATGGCTGGAGCCGGAATTTGAGTTGGAAAACTGGAAGAATCCCAAGAACGCACGGGTCAGCGCGACGTCGGTCTCCTGCATACTAGTCTCCTGGAAGAACCATTCAACATGTCGAGTTTGTTCTCGATTGAAAACTGCCTGCTGGCATCGCTCACTCACACGTCGACTGCTTAAAAACAACCGGACCCGGCTTCCTTACGCTAACGCGTTCACTCAATCTTCCAATAGAAAGTCACCAGTCCCTCCATCCTCTTCCCGAATTCACAGCGTGTATCACAACGCGCCCTCTATGAGTCTACACCTTGTATGCTCGGTGTGTTTTTTCCTTATAGATAAGGCGACGGGACCAGGCACAGTGAGCGGGAAAGTCCGTACAGTCAGCAAAATTTACGGGGGTAGCGTATCAGCGAATGAGGGCTTAAAGCGGAGACAATAACAAAACAACATGTAAGTATGTTAAAAATACCGGGGCTGACCACGATACAAATTTTGGAGGACTTCTAATGCGCGTTTATGGACGAAGTAGGAAATCGTGAGGGCGCGTGGGGGACGACAATGCTTCTTTTTGCGTACGCGACCATGCAACGATGCGCAAGCCTCAAAGCGTGTTTGCGCTAACCGGGCGACGAGGTGACTGTGAAGGACATGCCGACGTGGAGTTAAGGGCGCATTTTGATACGGAATAAATTCAAATGGAATTATTTTAAATTTCACTGATTGCGCTCATGCATCGAGGTCTGAATAATAAATAAATACGTTGCGCGTTGTGCCCCATGTACACCCCAACACGCCCTCGCACAAGTCGAGGCGCAGCCTCATTCACCGATGCGATACGACATTTTTATGTAAAATAATTCAATTATTTCGCCCAAGCGAAAATCAACAAAGATAATGTCACCGGGCCTCCAGGAAATGATGCTCTTTGACAATCGAAATAATTCATGGCGTGTTTATGGCGTTTTTTCATGACATTTCGGACGATCCTTCCCTCCACGGACACCCAATTTTCTATGCGGACTGCGCGTCTGCAAGCCAGGAAGCGCTCGCCCACTGATCCTGATCCTCATTCAGGCTTGCGACGTCAGCCAGACCCTGCCTGCTCTTTCAGGAACACCACCTTGATGAGTGGCGGTGTTGTGTGAGGGTCGGCTGCCGTCTTTTCCAGAGCAAGGGTGGGGCGATGTGGATCTGGAAATCAAAGCTTGGACATGCTGATTCAGCAGAAAGCCGACGGTATTTTACTTTTAGATACGGAAGTGGGCGTAAAAAGAAAACACCCCAACGTTCGTGTGGAAAATATATCCCAATATAGGATTCGTGGGTATCACCTGAGGCATGGCAAACGTTCACAAATCTTCTTGTTCGCGTAGCGAGTTCCGTGGAAATCGCAACCCTGTTATGGCGATTCTGGAGACCGTCCTTCGTCTGCGCAACTGTCGTAGTCAAGCGTCGTGCTTGGGCAGGTGCTGGGCTGAAGGCTGAAGGCGATGTCGAAGAAAATAGAATCAAATAAGTTTCCTCTGAGCCATGCATAAGTCGGACTGGCGTTCCGAATGGCGTGCATGTTATTAGACTTCAGCGACATGAACTCAAACTCGCTCCCATGTCAAGGTGGGAATGTGTTGTGTATGATAAGGAAGACATCATGGATACAGTGAATCACTGATGCGGCGTTGGTCGCACTTCAAAAAGCAACAGGGATTCAACTTTCAAGAATAGCGATGCGTCACGCTCCAACCATGTCGTATTTATTTTAATGGATAGGGACAGGCTCTACGTACAAGTCCACTTGCCTTCAGCGACGCCGGAGCATCATTTTTTGTTTTGAATTAAGGTCGGTCATGTTTTCGTAGGTCGTTTGACGCTCGGAGTTTGACTGACTTCGAATCGACTCCGTTCCATTTAAATATGCCGTCAGCGCTGCTGACGCCTAGATAAGGATGTGGGAAGAGGCGTTTCGCAGATGTCCAAGTCCTCAAACTACGGGTAGGCTAGAAGTCATCTCGTACCTCCCAGGTCATATTTTCTAAATTCTACGAATATTCGAGACTTCGTATGATTTAGAAAGCTTATTTTTTGACCTTGAGAATGACGAGAGACGAAAGACTGGTACAAGAGAACGTGAAGCCCACATTCGTGCTTCACCGCTCAGCTTCGCGTCTTCCGACCGCATTTCACCGCATTTCAGCCCTCCCAGCCAATCGGCCCCCGGAACGAAACGCCTGAGATACCAGCTCGAATCTCGCCCAGAAATAAGTCAAAACGCAAAAATCGCACCCTGTGAATCATAGCTACCTGGCATGAACGACGTCGCTTAGGCGCGCGTGCGAAAGGGCGACGAGACTTGCGTCCTTGCGTTATTCAATGAAGTGTTTGTAGGCCATCAGTCCTGCGCCAATATTGATCCGCAGAGTCGAACGTTGTGCGGCCGTGCTACGGTTGAAGGGAGCGCAGAGTAGCGTCGAGGGGGGATTGCCGTTGGCTGAAGAGCGCGGCGGTGGAGGACTGGCTCGACGGTAACTCAGTTTAGATCTCGCAGCTCGGTCCGAGCGAGGAGTTCAGGCTGGGGCTTCGACGACGACGGGTATTTTGGATTTGCGCTCTAAGGAGGACATGTCATTCTTTGGGCTTGGAATGAGCACTTACTTGTGAACGCCAGTGAGAATTGGGTCTTGGCAAGTGGTGCCACAAGGCGAAGGTTTTTCTTGAATAGAAATCAACATAAAGTATTTTTGTAGACATCAGCCGCACGATCCCGAGGGTCATTCTTGAGAATGAGATTGAATATGGTGCTGTAGCTATCTTTCCTATCCATATGTGTCGAGAAGAATGCACCGAACTATGACTCGCGGGAAGGCGATGAAACTGCGCTTTCGTGAGTTCTTGATCATCACGGTGGACAAGGACGATACTTCTCCATGGCAAGAATTCGATCGTTGAAGCGACTGGAGCCTTAAACAACGCGCCTGAAAGGCTGAGACACAAGAGGTCATTAGTTTACACTATCAGGAGAAAAGCATGAAGACATTGAAGTTGGACGAATAAGCGATTTGCCGACGGAGGGGGTTTAAGAACGTACTTTGGCGAGCGCCTATCTATAGGTTTTGTGTTTCGTGAGATCGAAAACGAAACCCTGAGCACCGGTAATTTAGACCAGTTTTCCTATACTTAGGTGATAAGAGTGCGTGCAGGGAAATGCTGGGATACGTAGGTCGGCTAGATCTATCCATAGTTATTATTGATCCATGCGATGAAACCTGTGTGGTTGCGTACGGAAGCCATTCACACATGTATTTTCCAAATGAGTTAATCGGCATGCGCAGAGACGCTGCGCGCACAGTGTCCGACAACAAATCCGAGGACGAAGCAGTAGACTTGTAAACGAGGAGGTAACCCCAGTCAACGATCTTATTTATGCCTTGATCAAGAAGCAATGATTGACGGCGTGGATATCATGAGGGATTCGGGTGATTGCGACAGCTGCGGTAATAGATACTTGGGCAGCATCGGTGATTATTCCCAGCGCAATTGGGATGCTTCTGCAAAACGACGCGACATTCCACGACGATCGCGGAGGCAAGTATACGAAAGAAAATAGCTTCGTGAGCGCAGCGCGACCCATAGCCAATAATATTTTGCGAGAAGAGATAAGATAGATGTGGTATCCGCGGTGCTGGATGAGCCAATGAGAACGAGAACGCCATCTGCACATCATCTCATGAACGAAGATGACATGCCCATGTCCAGAATATTTAGATCCACCATAGCACCATATCCACATGGTACATCGTCGAAGTTCCAAAGAGGTGATGGTTAGTATGTAGTTAGGCGATGTCTCTGTTGAATCATTCGTAGTCCCCGTGCATCGCAGAGAAAACTTGAAGAAGAGGAGAGACAATCATTGGCGGCCAAGCAAAGACATTGGTGTCGGGTGTAAACGCGATCGAGCGAAATGGGAGAAGAATCGGAGAGGCATAAACAAAGGAAGGTTCTCTAGAGGACCAGTAAGAGAGACCTCTGGCGATAATTGTTCGATATCAATGTCGTGGTCCGAATCGTTGAGCAAGCCATTCTAAATTGCCGAACACCAGCGGAGTTCTAACAAAAGTTCGGAACCCGAATTCTTCCGGATCGAGCCCCAGGGCCATGTTCGCTTAGACTGTTCAATATGAAGGCATAACCTCCATCCCAATGTTAAGTTCACGTCTATATCAACACAATTGCTCTCGTTATCCTTCCTCTTCATTATGCTGAAAAATCTTCATACCTCAAGCCGCCGGCTGATAAGATCACACGAAACTAAAAATACTCTACCAATGTGAGACTTGAAATTGACGATGGGAGCCGCAATGGGGGCGCTATCAGTAAGCGAACGTCGTGGGTCAAATCTGCGAGCTCTTCCGGAAAACAGCCATGACCAAATCCACACAGCCCTCACCAAAGGATCCTTTTGCCTCAGACCATAGCCGTGCATCTTTGAAATGGGGCTCATGGCGACGGCTTCTGGCCTTGCTAATCGGGGGACTTTGGGCGATAACATTCATCACCAAGTTGTCGAAAACACTTCGCAACGACTTCCCGCCTCTCACCACTATCTGCGAGCAACCCTCGCCAGCAGGCTCTCCGTCTAATCTGTCTGATTTCGTCAATGAACCTGGATTTGCGCTAGCAGCTGCGAAGAGATTGGCAGGGGCGGTCAAGATTCCAACCATGTACATGGTTTCTATAATTGCGTTATATATGAAGTTAACTTCTTGGTTTGTTCAGGTCGTTCGATGATATGGGACCAGTTGATAAAGATGAACGTTGGGCACCATTTGAAGTCATGCACAAGTACCTTCGAAACACGTTTCCACTCACGTACGTATATGCTGACTATTTCGGGATCCGAATATCACACTAATCATGAATTTGTAGCCATTCGACACTGAATCTCACCGTAATTGGAGGGTATTCGTTGGTCTATACCTGGCCCGGGAGTACGACAAATGCGAAACCACTAATGTTGACAGGCCACATCGACGTCGTACCAAGGTAGGTTATTCTACAATTCATCGCTTCGTTATCTATCACCGCAGCTTTCCTACAGTCTCACCGCTCTAGACCGTTGGACATATCCTCCATTTTCTGGAACCATCGACGAAGAATGGATCTACGGACGCGGTGCTGGTGACTGTAAAAACAACGTGATAGGTATTATGACCGCCGTGGAGCATTTGATTAGGAGTAGCTGGAAGCCTGCGCGAACCATAGGTGAGTATTCTTAACAACATCATAGGTCAATTACTTATCATTGATAAAACGCTCAGTGCTTGCCTTCGGTCAGGATGAAGAAATCAGTGGTCCACGGGGTGCGACTAATATCGGAATTCATCTTGAGGAAATTTACGGAAAGAACGGCATCGCAATGATTGTTGATGAAGGTGGAATGAATCTCGATACCATATATGGTAAAGAATTCGCTCTTCCGGGGATTGCGGAGAAAGGCTACCTGGTACGCGACCTATCTATCAAATGATAACCGCCTATCCCCTAAGCGACTTCAATACAGAATGTGGAAGTACAGGTCGATATGTTGGGCGGACAGTGAGTGTCTTTACGGTTGTTGCCAAAGCAGCGTCGACTTGCTGGAGCTAACGACGGCGTAGTTCATCAATTCCTTCTCCACATACGTCAATCGGTATCCTCTCAAAAATAGTCTCCGCCATTGAGTACGATCATATGCTACTTTCTCCATTGAGCTTCACTAATTTTCGTATTCTAGGGATTCGACGATATTTCAACCCCACTTGGAACGAAAGAGTCCAATCTGGGGATATTTGTCGTGTGTTGCTGCCCACGGAGATTCCTCCAAGGTTCCGTCTTGGATCAGGAAGGGTGTCTCGTCGAAGGAACCTGACATGGATGATATCGCTGAGAGATTTGCAAAAACATCGGTGAATAATCGGTATCTGGTTCAGACTTCGAAGGCTGCTACGATCTTTCACGCAGGTTTGAAGGTGTGTTCTTCTTTCAAATATTTCGAACTTCCCATCTAAATCACATTGTGTTTTAGAGCAACGCTCTCCCAGAATCTGCGCGTGTACTGTTCAACTCTCGAGTAGACATCTTCAGTTCTCGTATGTCATCATTCATCTCTATCCCAAGATCTGCGCTGATCAAATATCTGTAGCTGCTAAAACTAAGGAAGCATACCTTAGCCTTGTTAAACCCGTCGCAGAAAAATATTCTCTTTTACTGGATGGGGTCTCACTCTCTGATGCACCTTCGATTGGTAATATCAGCATTCTCCCGAATCTTGGGCACGAGCCCAGTCCTATTTCTCCTTTCGCGATCGATTCCGATGCCTGGCTGGTATTCTCCAAGGCGGTGCAGGCAGCGTTCGGGTCTGAGGTTGTTACCGCACCAAGCGCTATGACTGGAAACACCGACACGCGTTATTATGTGAGTAACTTGAAGCCTCTCAGATTCATATCGCTGGTGCTCATGCGTGGTATCCCTTATAGTGGAACTTGTGCGTACTTTTCGTTAGAAACGATGAAGCCAACGATTGATCATCTGTCATTAACTTTCAGGTCTGAGAATATCTATCGATGGAGTCCTACTAGGGCCGGAACCAAGTCAGTTTTGCTCTATTCGACTTAAATCATCATCGTATTCATCCTTTTGTAGGCTCAATATTCATACCGTTGACGAGAAAATCAGTGAGTAAACACTGTTATGTAAAACACCTTGTTCTCTTTTAATTTGGATATGTCCTTCAGAAATAGCAACCCACGTCGAAGGAATCAAGTTCTACACTGGTACGTCTCGATTATGGGGGCAGTGATTATTATTTGATTGACGTTTCGATTCGCTCTATAGAACTCATCTTGAAATCCGACGCGCAGCTGGAAAGCACTTAACACCTTGTTAATACTCTTTGAGCGCTGTTGAGATCAGCAGATCCCGAAATTCAGGCGGTGGATTACTCTACTATTACGCATCATATGTCATTATCTTGGGGTCATGTACTTGCCAATCTCATTTTTCTGAATCTCGTCACATCTGCTCATGCCCATCGAAGTTAATACAATCCTGATCTGCTCCGACGACTCTCCTGCAAGTACTTCGCGAACCCACGAGGATGGATATGCATTGTGTTCACTGAAAACGGTTCAGTCCAATGGTTGAAATTTATAATAATCGGAATCATAAATCCCCATCGCAACAGCTTCGGTCTGCTGATTCAACGCAAAACAGAGAACATTAAGTGTAACACGACGCTTTCGTCAGAAGATGCTGATATTCGTCTCTGAGAACCATGAATCAAATACTTGCGACCATCCTGCAGTAGATCGCGGAGATGGTCTGGCAACGGTTTTTTTATATGTACGATATACTTCGCAGCATTTGCCTCTGTAGGCCTGCAAGTTACCATTAAATTTCACAAGATTCTATACTATAGAAGTCACAATTGTATGGGTGACGATCTGGTCTGGTTTAGATCATTGAGAAATTTAGAATCAAAGGAGCGATGTTTGTTTAACTGGGAGCAAGTTGCTCTCACCCATGAGACGGAAATTTCGCTTGAACCGCAAAGGTAGACATTGAAATTACTCTCCAGAGCCCGTCATTCCATTTCTTACGTATTAAGGAGCTCGAATTTGCGCGAACACTGTAATGACGCTAAAAACCATCACAAGATGTCCTGTATTCCATGACGCAGCAGAATATTTATTGTTCATTGCATACAGTGATAATTTTGAAAGAGTATTTCGCGCTAGCCGCTTGCGTGATGAAATCAAGCACGAGAGAAGTCAGATCATTATTCGATATACGGCTGGAGGTCATACGTATGAGACGGAATAATGAGATCAAAAATTCCTATGTCCTTCCGTCTCCTCTTCCTCTACATGCTTACTCTCTCCTTGCGCTCGTAGAGGCAACGTCTCCTCGGACGAGCCTACCTCATCCTTCGCTTCAACGCCGACGTCATCAGCATCGAGAGGGATGTCCGACAAGCTCGTATTCGCATCCTCCTCCTCTCGCTGATGCCTATGACGAGCGCCAAGCCCCAACGACTCAGCAGCTTGCATGGCCCCAGGCTCCGACACCACACCCAGCCCAAGACCAACAAGCTCTTCGCTACCGCCCCCTCCAACCTTCTTCTCCAACGACCCATCACTGAGCATACCCATGCGGCCGACACCATCCCCGACCGCTCCAACACCACCCTCTCCACCACGAATATCCACCAACACCTCCCCGTCTCCGAAGACCTCGCCTAGTTCCTCGAGCGTCTTTCCGGCCGTTTCTGGGTAGACAAAGTACACGACTATTCCAGAGATCACGGTGAAACCTAGAAGAAGAAAGTAGTATCCCGCACCGAGGGTGGCGAAGAGGGGCGGGGTGATGAATGCGATGATGAAGTTGGAGATCCAGTTGACTGAGGTGGAGAGCGCCATTCCTTTGGCACGTGCGCGAAGAGGGAAGACTTCAGCGCCGAGGAGCCAAGGTATGGGGCCCCATGTTGCACCGAAGATGAAGAGGTAGATACACACCCCTAGAATATTTGTATGAGTCAAGATGAACGAGGCGAACAAAGGAGGGTTGGGAACATACCAGCGAAAATCCCATCAGCGCTCCCAATCCGTCCAGGCCCCAGAGGCAAACTCTCCGCGTGGAACTGCAGCCCACCGATAAGCGCCAGCGCACATACCAAACCCGCACTACCTGTAAGCAGGAATTTTCTTCTACCCCAACGATCCACGCAAAGCATAGTAGGTATCGTGCCCGCACAATACACGATCGCACATGCTCCGGCGTAAAGTAAGGACTGGCCGATATCGAAGCCAGCACGAGTGAGATTCTCCGGGAGGAAATAGAGAATTGCGTTAATCCCGTTGAACTGAGCGAATAGCTGACATGTAATCCCAACGGCGGTGCGACGCGTGTACTGAGTAAAGAGTTGGCCCCACGACGCGATGCCCATCACGTCCTCTAGGATAATAGCACCTTCGATGGCGGAGAAGGAGGCTACAGCAGTCGGATCCTCGGCGTCGCCTCCAGCATGAAGGTCAGCCAACGTTTGCAGTCCCTGGCTAGCGAACCCATTTTTGATCAGCCACCGAGGTGATTCAGGGAGAATGAATGTCCAAATGATCAAAATCACCGCCAGCGCAGCCTGGACGATATACGGCCCGCGCCACGAAATCTCTCTTGGCATGGCAAAGAAAAAGCCGTACCCGACCCACGCGGAGAGCGCGTAACCGGCGTTGAGACAGAGGTATTCAATGGCGACGAAGAGACCTCGACCGTGTCCAGGAGCGATCTCGCATTGGTAGATGGGGACGGTCATGGAGAGCATGCCAACGCCGAGACCTTGGATGCATCGTCCCACTATGAGAGTAGCCAGATTAGGCATGAAAATTTGGATGAGCGAGGCGACGAGGTAAAGGATCCCGCCTATACGAATGGAGGTGCGCCGTCCCATAATATCGCAGATATAGGCAGAAAGGTACGATGCGAGGAGGGCGGTCAAATTGAGGCATGCGACGACGATAGCTGTTGTTGCGTATAGTTTACAAATTGCGAAGATGGTGATTTGAAGAAAAGAAGGGGATGTCCAACGTCAGATTGAATTTTCGGAAAAAAAAGTAGCGGAGCGTCTGACCTTGCGTGAACACATCGATTCCGTCGTCACCGGCCTGAATCTGCTGCAGCGTAACATCTGACCCATACATACGGCGAATAAACGACGGCTGGACTTGAGCGGCGGCGATGATTCCTTGGCTGTACCCAAACATCGCGTCTCCCAGTGACGCCAGCGCTGAGGAAGAGTAGAGAAGGGGTTTTCCGACCATCCATCGAGGATAGCGTGCGGCGTAGGAGCTACGTTTGAGACCTGCAAACATGGCACGAAGATGGGTTGGTAAGGAAGGCGCCAGGTCCATGGGGTTGTTTCGTTATAGGGAGCATCGTTATGGGACTGGCCCAGGACGGACCGAATTGAGTCAGTCTAGAAACGTAAGACAGGACTGAAACTTACGAGTTGGACTAGTCTCTCCACCTTCTCAAACGCCACGTCGGCGGCATCGAAATCATCGAGCTAAGCCAATGACAGCCCGAGAAAGAGGAACACAACTTCAAGTGACGTTTGCAAATTCTTCAGCGATATAATCGCTGAGAATAAGTCGACGCGCAACATGCCGTTTCAACTTGCTGAGCTAGAAGTTGACACGATAAATATCGTCTGAGCTCCGTGAAGGATGGACAAAGCTCACGATCGTATATTGAACTGTAACATCTCGCCGGTTAGGCTTCTCCGCGAACAATCATCTGCCTTGAGCTTGAGGAGTCGTTGTACCGAGGACAAATACTAAAAAAACTGAAGCGTTTATTAGTATTATTAGAATTAGAATATTACTTGATTGCTGCGAACCAGGTCGAAAAACCTTCATATGCATCTTTCGCGCAGCGTCCTTGCCAATTTAGGCTGTATATCCAAGCGTAGGCTGAAAACAAGTGGGGGAGAAACAAGACTTTTGTCCGATATGAGTTTGAACGATGAAAAGACAAGTTGATGCGGGGTGTCACATGTCACAGTTGGACCCATGTTTGGCGAAAAACACGGAATCAAACATCCATGATCCCGACACGACCAGGTGACTCAGCACCGCCGCGTGGCTTCTCCGAGTCAATCAAGAGCGCCCAAATAACTTATTTCCGCATCTTCATCATCACTCACATCATCATGCCCGACGAACTCGCTGAAATAAACGGAATTCGCCCGATTATCCTCATGGCTGACGGCGAGCAACGCGACGTCAGTTCACAGTCGAGGTGCGTACTCGAACGCAACACCTCGCCGTTAACAATGTCACAACAAGTCCGACCCCATCTTTGGAGGTACTCGGGGTAGGCGGCAAGGGCGGGGTGATGCGCCTTGCTCCTATTCTGCGATAACTCCGCTAACATACCGCGTTCGTTCCGCGTTCTGCGTTTTCGTTCGACGAACATAGCTCTGCAGTTTACAAGGTGAAGAGGACAATGGATCATTATTTCTGGTGCGTAGCGTGCAGCTCTTTTCTGACATATCGTATGTACTGACATGCACGCAACCGCTTTTTTACTCCGTTTGGCTTGCTCTCGTCTTTCAACACAATGTACACCATGCGCACTGTCCCATTCCTATTCCGCAACAAAACACAGCTCATGCCCGGTATGATTTCTCGCTGACTCAGATCACTGTCAAACTTACTAAATGCATCTCGTGAATAAACAAGGCTTGGAGAAACCAGGTATGTGGCGCAGCTTGTCATGTATCTATTCTGGCCGTCATATTTTGCCTTTCCATTTCCTTCCGGCTGCGCCGTGCACTGCATCCGTTGTATCGATTGGTTACTTCCTTTTTGGTACTCCTACAACGACGACCGCCCATTGCATACCGGCAAATATCATCACCCGTTTTTGCTTATTTACTGACCTCTGCTCCGAAACAGGGAGGCGCCCCAATCAACGCTCGTACTTGCAAGCACCTCAGAACTCTTCTCGGCGAGAAGTACGAACTCGCCCGCATCAAGATGAAGAATCCGGACGGTCCACAACCCAAAGCCACTTCGTCGAAAGCAAAAGGTAAGGGCAAGGCTGCCCCACCGACCCCGGCGAAGCCAAAGAATGGAGGCAAGACAGCGGCACCTAAGGGGTCGATAGAGGGACAAAAGAGGAAGAGGGCTACTTCGGAGGACGATAATGATGCTGAAGATGACGGCGACGGCGATTATGGGACTAAGCGGCCAGCGAAACGCGCAAGGAAGCCTGCGAGTTCATCGAAAGGAAAGAAGAAATCGAATGCTCAAGAGGAAGTCGAGCAAGAGGACGAAGATGTCGATGTACCGGCGGTCGAGGCGGAGGATGAACAGCCTTCTACAAGTGGCAAATCTGTCCCCGAGCTTTTGCTCGCCAACAAGTGGGATATCGAGACGGGTCCTGATCCTACAGGCTGGTGGATATCAGAGAAGTTGGACGGTGTCAGGTACGCTGTATTGTCTCTCCCGCAAATTGTTATTATTTAACAATGTTCTTTGTAGGACTTATTACGACGGGTCTCAATTTATCAGTCGTCTCGGAAACCCATTCACGCCACCCAACTGGTTCTTGGACAGTGCGTCTTCATCTACGTCTACTTTTCTGCATTTATGTTTACTAATTCTTTGTACCCAGAGTTACCAAAGGACATAACACTAGACGGCGAGCTATATGGTGGCCGCGGGGAATTTCAATCGACCGTGTCCATCGTCAAAACCGTCAATTCGGTGCACTGGAAGAACATATCCTTCCAGGTGCGTACTTATATCCCACCCCGCCTCACCTCAGTTCACATTTCTCCGCGCCACCCGATATATACATTGCACACCTTTCTCTACTGACTCTTTCATTGTCGACTTATCATACTAACCATCATCACGATTTCTGTGCGACAGATATTTGATATCCCCTCGCTGGGTGATCAGCCATTCGAGGAACGTTACGCAGCGCTCAAGGCGCGTTTTGGAGAAGGTGGTACGCACGCTCAAGAACAGATTGAGCTGGTGGAGCATGAAATTGCGAAGGACCGCGCGCATGTTCTCGCGCGTCTACGGGAGGTGGAGAGTAAGGGTGGGGAGGGCGTTATGCTAAGGCGAGCTGGATCGTGAGTTACTCTTTCGTTGCATTGACTCGCTGGTCCCCTATTCTTCCTTTCATGTTGATTTTGATTGTTCCATTCTTTTCCATATGCTAGTCCATACTGACATGATGCATGTTTTTATAGAATGTACGAAGGCCGCCGTTCCGGCACACTCCTCAAGATCAAGACGTTCTACGATGCCGAAGCCGTAGTGACTGGCTACGCTCCAGGGAAAGGCCGCAACAAAGGCAGTACAGGGGCGCTCATGTGTAAAATGGAGTCAGGAAAGGTGCGTCGGGGCTATTCTGCTTCTTAATTTTTCTTCGCGCTCCCATTGCATGACCGTGCATTCGCTGATGTTGTACTTTTACTTTTTGTTATCCTTTTCGCGTAGATGTTTAACGTCGGTTCTGGTCTTACCGACAAGATCCGCAGGGCGCCTCCCCCAATCGGGTCTATCATCACGTACCGCTTTCAGGAGCTCACGAGGGATGGTGTACCAAGGTATGATGACGGTTTCCTATGTGCTCCAACAGCTTCTTTTGACTAATACGCTGCGCCGAATAGGTTCCCTTCTTTCATCGGTGTTGCTATCGATAAAGATGTACCCAAGGACGCTGAAATTCCGGAGCACCGCAAGGCGGGCGCCGCTTCGGCCTCAGCTGGAGACACATAATGTGTTATCCCTCTGGGTTTTCATATCCATAATTGCTGTGGATAGCGCCCGTGGTGGGATAAACCCCCCACGGATAATTAACCGTCTGACTATCTATCTTTCTATCTATTTCTAGTCTGATGAAGTCTTCTTGACTTCCTTCTATTCTCCTTCCGTTTTGTCACCCTGTCGCTTTTCTCTCATGTTGCTTTTCTTAATTCTGCACCCCCACACTCTGGGGAGGCTACGGACGCTGCTACTCGCCTACTTTACAGTCTACCTATGCTGATCCCCTGTTGATTCCACCGTCACGCTCGTAACGAGCCATCTATCTATATTATACGTCATATCAATACCATACAACTCGAGTACATAACTTATATATACTTGAAACATGTTAACTTTTCTTCACTAGTGTATCGTGGTGTAGTTATCGATAGCATCCTCAATTGCACCCAGCGTAGTTACAAGTTACAACAACCTTTTTGTAAACATCATTTACTTATGCTACAGCAAGATTTTCGTGCACAGCTCTGAACTTGGATGATTAAGTATGTTGCTAAGCGCATCGCAAATCGAAAAGCCATGCGACGAAGCTCTTACTCATAGACACATGCATCCGAACCAAACCCTAAATATACCCGGCCTGCGCTGCCTTCTTGGACTCAAAGACTTGGTCCACGAGAGGTATACCATCAGCGCCCGTCGTGCGCAGCGTGAGCGTGAAGTGGAAAATGGCCAAAGTCATTGACATCTTCTGTTTATTAATGGCGCAACACATCTAAGTAAATATATCTGCTCAGAGCAAGGAGGAAACATCGGTGATATTATGTGTCTGTGCCATGCCATATATACCTTCGACGTGGGCATGTCTTCGGCGACTTTCGAAATGTCGGAAATTGGGAGTCTCCATGAGTGTTGGGATGTTGCGTCTGGAGATGTAGAAGTAGCTTGGAGCTTACGAGGTTATAGAAGTGACCCTGTCTATGTCACCCAGAGCTACTCTGCGTCGATGTCCCGGCCAAATGTTATTTGATGGCGTGAATTGAAGGTCGAGGGAGCTTTGGCCAACAATCTGGATAACGATCTCCTTCGGAGACACCGCATTACCCCACTCGCCTGCTCAACGGTTACTTTCGGCCCCGTAGACGTCGCTGATCTTCTAACCTTCGTTTTTTATTATTATTTACATTTGCGCTGTTTCTAGAGGGACTGCTATATCTTGCGCTACTTTACCGAATGAGTGTATTGCATCAACAGGATAAATGGCCGTTAGCTACTATCACAAGTGTTGAGGTATCCGATATACTCAGAAGATGGGTATTCCTTCACTCGTGAAGCATTTCCATCGATGAACACAGCTTATGTTTGTCCAGAATGTTGTCGAAACTCCTTTCATTTGAATTTCCGTAATACTTCAAGTCTAAATCGATTTAATCCTTCGCTTGTGGGGTAGAGTTTTGGCGTATGTTTATGGCGTAATTCGCTGGCACGCCAAGAATCTAAGCATATAGCCGATCCGTTGTGCCCTACTTCCAAAACTTGCTTATATCTATTGAACAAAAGGGTGAAGCTGTGGGGTCGTCATGAATAAATTTTTGAGTTCTCCTGTGAGAGCCTCCACTTTATAACCGTTTCCCGACACAGGATACTGTGACGGAAATAAATATAGTTTCTTGGAGATGGAATGAGGATGTTCGACTTACTATATAAATTACTGGAATCCAGCGGTTATGCTTCTCGAAATGAATAAGCGCCCATACGAAGTCCTATGTTCGAACACAGAAAGCATAAATTAAAATGAGGGATTCGAACACACATGTATAGATATAACTTACACCAGGTTCGCATAGAAATGGATGTACCCAGTTACCCATTTCCTCGTGATAACGATATTCCATTGGCATGGCTCGTATCTCGCCTTTATTGTAATAATATTTCCTCGTGGAGTGGTCCACACTTTTCAGGGAACCAATTGCTTCAACAGAATAACTGCGTTCACCCGTTATCTGAGCACGTTGAATGAGTCAAGCTGGGCATCAGGGAAAAGAAATAGGCACCAATTCTGGGCTACTCACTTCGTCAACGAGAGGCCTTATCACTTTGGCCGGCTTCCATCCTCCTTTATCTGACTGTTTCCTAACGAGAACATATTGTCCTATCTAAAAAATATGGCTAAGCCAAGAAAATGACGTGAAATCTATTGACTAGATATCTCACAGTGAAGTATTCCGAGTCTGTGATTTTGGGGGCACTCGAGTTCCATATCTGTTCAAGGAAAGGTGACGCAGCCTTCACCCGATTACTTTGACTTTGGCTATTCTGCATTTTTAATCAGCGTGACGATTGATATTTTGACAGAGAAGAGGCGACTGAGCGATACACAGCCAACAGGGTTTTTAATACTTATATAGTTGAACGTATCGTTGTGGCGCATTGGCCACTTGCCCGATAAGACACAGAGCCACTGGCTTTTGAGTTCCAAGTGGAATATGCCGATCTTTGCTTGCATCTACGAGCCTGCAAAAGGAATACAAAAAAGAGTGCGTTATGGTTATGACGCCGAACAAAGCAACATCAAGCGCCCGGCGCCAATTTTTCTCATTCAGCAATTGGCTCTTGGATCGATCGAATCATCGTTTAAACGTTTAAGTTCGGAACCTTTTCAGGTGGATGGAAGCAGACCATGTATCGAATTATTTGAGCTACTGCACGCACAATGAGGGTGATACAGTCATCCAATCTCTAATCAAAGTCACAGCGCTCGGTGAGCCGTGCTTGAAGTCCAGATTTCCTAATCGGTCCTCCTGCGCCCGCTCAGCGCCCAACGTGGAAACCTCATTCTTCTTACCTCGATTCTTACCTTAATCAAGAAATTCTGATTGTGTACCGGCGTTTAATACTTATGAGCGCGAGGCAAGATTGCCTTCAATATACATACTCTCATCTCCGTGACTCAGAATGAGCCATATAGCACACCCCCGAGATATCATGAAGCCCTCGCTGACTTTTCTATGTATGCAGCCCCTATGCTTTGGATAATATATAAATTACGATCGATTGAGAGCGATCCTCCGCAATCCTACAACCTACTATCGTATAATGCGATGGCACCCCTCATTGAGCGGCTCAAGCGCTGCATGAGGCCTGGGACTCCGAGTCTTGAAGTGGTCACACAACCAGTGGCGACGCAATCGTACACACTGTCTCACAGTCCTCTAGACGTTGTAGCGCTCGAAATCAAGGACACGCGCGAACTTCAAAGTCCAGAGAATAGGAGCGCATCGTTAATTGAATACTTGGGGGTTTTCAAGGCGAGTACTGATAAGGTCGTTCTCTCAATGATACTCATTGACTTTAACAATTTTAGATAGGGTCATTAGTTTTGCTATGGGATGAGAGAAGTAGTATTCCACCTGCATGGAGACCTGCGCTCGTATGCAATCCAGGAATCGTGAAAAATGCGTATGTTGTAGGTCTCAGTGTTCTAGTGAAAAGCCGCAAATCTGTTTTTTTTTCTTTCTTTTCTGTACGTTCAGAAAACAAGGGTGTGCATACAACTGCTGAAACTTTAATTTGAGGAAAAGGAGCAAGTCATCCTCTGCGACCCTCACGACGATACCATTTGCCATCTCCCCAGACTTAGGGATATTAAAGCCACATCGAGACATGGTTATATGCCTACGATAAGATACCATTACAAAGTGAGTGTTCTTACACCTTGCGCCGCTCTGCAGATCTGTAACCACACCCATCATCTAGGACTTCGTATGGTGGCTGCTGTACGAGACACGCAGAATGGGCGGCTTAAGAGTAGGATGCCTGCGATATACGTCGTAAGGACTCATGATATTTTTCTTATGTACATATGATAAGAAGAAATATCTCTAACGTAATATATTTCGCACATCAGAGACTTGTACCGTCATATCCACATCCGGAAGGGAAGGTCCATGAAGTTCGTATCTCATATGAGGATGGATTTAATCAAGTCGTTTACACGCGAGAAGTTCGATCATATGGCGGTGAAGTTGATGTCATTTACGATGTGGAGTGCGTATGATATAGCAGAGGTAGAGAAGAATAGCAATGAAAACACAAATGTTCGGTAAGGGGGTGTATTTTGGATGTGTTTGGTGGTTGGTAGGTATGTACGTTACAGATAATATAGCGAGGGGATACAGGGCGTTACAGTCGTTACATCGTTACAGTTTTGTACAAAATAGTGTACAGATACGATAGCAGGAGGTCGTAGACGGAGCGGGGAAGGACATCAGGGGGCGAGGAGTAGGATACGGGGAGGAGAGCACAGCTCTGTAGATAAAACATAAACAAGCAAAGCAAAGCAAGGTGGAAAGCACGATAGCAATACGACGATGAAGTCCGAGGGACATGTATAACCAATCCAGAGGAGATATTAGTACAAGTTAGATGTTGAAAGTGCGTCAATAGGGTCCGTAGAGTTCGTGAGTTGAATTTAAGTCGAGGATCCGGGAGTCAAATTTGGTTCAGAAAAGCAAACGCGCCAGGAATTGTGAGGTTCGCCTGTAGGAATCAGTCCGTAGAAAACGCGACGTTGGCCGAGAGCATCGATCCTTCGACAGCCGGCGTGGAATTGCTGCGCGCTTCCTCCTCGCGAGCTGCGACCGTGGTACGTTGTCTGAGCTGCAACCTCAGGGGAGTCGTAAAGCTGAAGGAAATTGAAGATCTGTGAGAGAACAACGAACACCGTCAAGTCCTGCGTGTGCTCGATGCGCAGCGTCCACATTGGGTTCACGTCGAAGCGAAGGAAGACATAACGAGATGATGGATAGAACGCAGCATCTTTCATTTTTGGGTTGTAGTTTGGCGCGCCATGTTGCATGGAGGGAGGAAAAGCGAAATCGCACCAGAGTTGGCCAGGAGCAAAGAAAGGGTGCGGCCGGAAAGCGCCGGCACTCGGCTGCATTTGTCGCACGTGATCTATAAACGCGTGCGTTCAACAAACGAATTGGGTAATATCAGATTACGCGCCGTCGATAAAAAACATACCGTTGAATATGGACGGCGATGAGGGCGTATGCATCGTCCCGCTGACCGTCGACGGAGGTACTCCGGTGTCCCATCTCACTTGACTTCCCTGGTGTACGGCTGGCGAACCGACTTTAGAGGAAGACACGGATGCGGACTGCAACGACGATGGCCATGACAAGTGCGACGGGATGCCCCACGAATTGTCGGACATGGCGTCACTCCCGGGCCCTTTTGGGAACTGCGCTGCGTTGTAGGAGGACGCGACCAACGTCGTACTGGTTCCCGTTCCCCAGGACGCATCGGACTGGGGAGTCTGAGGAGGACGCGCAGTGGGATATGCGTGGCTGTGAGGGGAGTAGTAGCTCATCTGGAGGGATTGCAGGGAGTAAGGGACGACAAGGTGCGTATTCTGTGATGGATGGGGGGCGGGGGAAGCGCTAATCGAGTCATGGTGGGCGGGAGGGCGCGCTTTTATAAGGGGCGGGATGTTTGCGCGCCCTTCCAACCAAACTTGGTCGGAAATGGCTTAATATGTCGCACGCGCCCGCCCCCGCCTCACTTTGTGGGCGTCGGGAAGCCGGAAGCGAGGCAGGAAGTCATCATCAGCGCGTCGGGGTGGGACAAACAAAGGCGCGTTTGAACCATTCTGTCCCGATTTGGGCAAGGGCGCGCAGGGTTGCTGATGGGCGGCGGGCGTTTTAGGATCATCAAGCGCCACCGCGCTTGTTTGGCTCTGGACCGCTGTGGTAGACGCGCAATAGGCGCCGTTCGTTCCCCTCCACCCTGGCGGCGCCAAAGACATTCTTCCCCCTCCCCAACATTGCGTCGCTCGGTTATGTGGTGACCTTTCCTTCCTTCGTTGACTATTTCCTGCGCGAGACGTCATTCGACGTGTTTTCCAGCTCTTGACGCATGTCAATAATTCTCACCATTGTTCTCGTCGTGTACAAATAAAAATATATGACGAGCTCTAGCCAGCATCAGCCAGCCTTTTATAGCGCGAAAGGCGCACTCTGATCCGCCCACTGACACGTTCTGTATCCATCAGAGAACGAAACAAAATGTTCTTCCGAACAAACAGCGCGGGGGCGGGAACGGGAACATCGAGTAGCGGCTACAGGCCGAAGACGTCGGGAAATTCGACTCAGGCGAGAGAACCAAATAAAGGCGGGGTGTGCACAAATACACCTATATTAGGAAAGGGCGGCGTGGTTCGGGCCCCAGAAGCTGATGAACAGAGGTCTCCGATCGCTGATACGAGAGTGGGCATGATATTCTTTGCTGATGGAAGGACGACAATCACTCCAATGGATGTATCGTGTACTTTCGTGTCTGGGTTCGAGGGTTATCTTCGGGAACATTGTGACAAGTACACATGGTCAGTGCGCGATGTCGAATTTTCTCAACTTTGAACGCTGCTTTTCGCTCAGCGCTGCGCCGTACAAGCAGCTGGGGCAAAGGGTTTAGAATACAAGACGCACCCTCATTAGACTAATCCATCACTTATCTATCAATTATCTTTCATATGTTTTTCTCGGCTGACTGCTTTTGGGCAAACATCAGAGATTATAGATTATTATGGCGCATGATCAGTCAAACTGTCAACGCGCGCGTTGAAGCGGCAGATGCGTTGCGCAGCACTATCAACGTTGCTAACGATGGATATAACCGTCTGTAATATTCTTATGTTGTTCGAACTTCACTTTGTGGACACTGGAATGACGCGTGTTTAGCCCTGAGCGTATGCCGCTACTAGAAATCTTCATTCACCGGTGACCCACCCCACGCGTCGAGTCTAATCTGAGCTCATATCGAGATATTGCGGGATTACCTTCTACAGCTTCAAGATAAGTATCGTTATCTGAGTGCCCGACCGCCAGATTGGCTTGCGGCCCTCAGCTTCTTGATTTTTGCCCACATTCTTTCTAGATTTTCTTGAAGTCCACAGATAGTTGCACGCGATTACGCTCCCACCTCGAGGAAGGTACGAATCATCGGCTAGCGAGCATCGGACGTTTCTATCCGCTTATTTCTTGTTTAAAAAAGAGACCGCTGATGCATCGCTGCATGCCCCGTGTCTGTGGCGCGCCATGTGTGCGGTGTTCATACGTACATAATATGTCACTGGATCGAAGATGCGTACTGAGGCGACAAGCGTCGAAGAGGTGAAGGGGAGACTGTACACTAGACGAACATCATGAGATTTAGAGACCGAAAATGTGGGATAGAACATGGTATGTAGGTGAGAATGTTGTCCACCAAGCGGCGAGTGCGAGTGGGAATACGGGCCGGTGCGACTGTGCGACGTCATTCTGATGTTTCCCTGCTCTGGCTAAACGGACAACCTGATGGATCCGGAGCTTAGCAGAGGATATGAAGAAAAAACAGGCTTAAGTAAATAGGACGAAGTGTATACGAAAGGGGAGAATATAAGCAAAATACGCGTTGGCTGTTCACAGAGGAGAAGATTGGATTACAAATATTGAACAGAGGAGTCGCTCACCCACCGTTCGTTCCAATTAATTGGGTCATAGCTCGTACTCGAGCATCCAATCTCGTTGGCAAAACCTATTCTCGTTCCCCATTGTTTGGTAGCATAGATCAGATTAAAAGACTAATGTGACTATACTTTTGTGTCCTCCGACTGGCACGCTCCATAATAATAGTACATACGTGCTACGGATTTTCGTCGCTTGGATCAATCTATGAGGATTATGACTATGGGCGTGAGTCACTTGCTATTCTATATTGGGACTCTGCAGCGATTTGCCCCATACATGAATAGACGCACAGCGTTTGACGGGAAAGACTCGAGCGTCGGGCGCAACACTGTCCCGATCAAGCCAAACATGTTATGGGGTTGCTTTTGGGAGATTACCCTCTCTTAAAGAGTACAGAAATCTCATTTGAACATGACCCATCGAAAAGTAGTGGGAAGTCCATTCTCATTCGTCCGGTTACCTTGAGCGTGGCTCTTATAATACGATATACAATAATTTATTCAGCATAGTGGGGAGCCTTTATCTCCGCCTCAGGAATACTTCAATGTCAGTGGCCCCTGCATTGACCAGTCCGAATACTTTTGGTAAGTTTGTAATCATATAACAGCGAGCGTAATCTTTCTTACCGACATATAGGTCAGAGTTTCTTTTTCTTGCGATCTGGTCGCGGCCAAATCGCGGCGGTCGTATGCGGTGGCGCTAGCCCTTGTTACGAGTCCTTTTGTTAAATCGTTCTTTTCATCGCGGACTTGCTTGTTGGACTTGGTCGTAAACTATGATTGCATTTTACTTATATACGTATCTAACGCTCGATGCCAAACGTGTAACTTGCATAGGCCAAGACCGACTCTACGCGCGTTGATGCCAACTCGATCACGTGCGCTTGTTGAAAATTCGAATTTTGAATTTCTTCAACTTGCTTAGTCGACCTCGTTGCTCAATCTGATTCCAGTCCAACGTTCAGCGCAGCGCTCAGCTTCTACGACAATGTTCACTATCTCAAAATGATTCTTTTCGTTCTGCTTTTCGATATTCTGACGTCCTCCTTCGCTCATCTATCGCCCCAAGGCACTCGCCAATTTCATGTGAACAAGGCCAGTCTGAAGATGCTTGCCTCCACCTGTGCCGTATTCTTCAAATGAACGACAACGACGGCACTCAAATTGGTAGCATGGGCCCAGGATATACGAAATTGAATGTGGTATCTAAGTTTGGTAAGGAAATTTTGCTCAAAGAACCGGGCGCGTATTATGTTTTTGACTCCGCAAGTACAGCGGATCGGATAGGTTTGGGACACGCAGAGTTTTCTTACACCAAGGGCGACAGTGTGATCAAAAGACTGTTTACGCTGGCAGCTGGAGGGTTGATTGTCGACGTTAACTTGTATATACATCAACACGATGCAGACACGAGTTCGTAGCTCAACACTAGGTGCGCCTAAATTCTATTATTCTTCTGGTATTTTCTTCTGATTATCGCAACTACCATAGCATGTAGCCTCGTACGTACGCGCGAGCTTGAAGGTGGAACGCTTCTCCATTTTGCTGCTCAATCTTTCGACGAAAGCCTCTTCAACAGACACGACGTTAGCGCTTAGCCTTATAGGTCATGGGTTCGCAACGAGGACGTCAGACTTGTGACTGTAGAGAAAGACCCTGTTCTCTCACTGTCATCCAACGTCGTGCATGGAGCTCCGAGAAGAACGCGTCTTTTTGGGAACCGGGATGATGATCGATGTAAGACTCGGAACTCGTCTATAATTCTTGTCTTTCTCATTCTTGTTGCATAGAAAGGCACGTAATGCAGAAGTACGAAGCAAGTACATATGTATCGCTATCGGAGGAGCTATCGTCGTATCTGTCTTCCACTATCACGAAGGACGGCGGCGGAGGGAGATTAGACAAGGGCCGCATATGCCGATATCGAGATAGGGGCGCATTCCAGGGTATATAACCAAAGAGGTGAGGATACCGTTCCTCTTTCTTTTTCCTTTCCTTTTTTCTCTCCTGCGACGAATCTACCACAATATGCCGGTCAGCGACGCGATACTGACCAAGATTCTTGGGCAGCTCGAGAACTTGCAGGTCGCGCAACAGACGATGCAAGCGAAGGTATGTCGGCGAGTCGGTGGTGATAACATCTATTCTGACTTCGGTACATCCGTGCAGCTCGATTCCTTTGACGCGAAGTCCCCCCCACTTGAACCCTCGACCGCCCATACTCATGGTGACGGCCACGCGCACCATACTCACGCGCACACCCAGCCGACAAGCGGCGCGTCGCTGACGGACAAAGAGCGCGAGAAGCTGTTGTATCCCGGACGCGTGAATCTCACCAGTACGTCTCGTACCCTTCTTCCACCTAAATGTCACATTGACGTTCTCACCCGCAGCCTACCCTGACCAACACGGCATCGCCCCAGCCCCGATGCGCTGGGGAGCCGCCACCGCCTCCGAGCGTGGCCCCGTCGTCTGCTCGCGTCTCCTTTCCAGCATCAAGCACCGCAACGCTATCGGCGCGCACAGCGGCTCCTACAGCATATACCGCGCTCTCGCCATCGCCATGGGCACCTTAGACCCCACACACAAGCCGGACTATGCCAACACGCAGCCGCCCGTCGATATTCCGCCCAACCCTACCTGGTCCGACCCTGGCAAGATCGTCTCCTTGGATCCATGGGGCCATCTCGTTCCCAGTGTGTTTTCGAGAGAGACGGAGGCGGATGGGTTGGATATCCGTCCGAGTATCGCGGTGACGAAGGCGCATTTAAAGATGAGCGAGCTTGATGAGGCGGCGAGGAAGGGCGATTTAAACGTGGATGGGACAGTGGTGATGCGCAGTCGCCCACTGAGGAATGAAGACGGGACCGAGAGTGATGCGGATCCGGGCGTTGAGGTGTTCACGAGCAAGGCTGCGGTCGAACCTGTGTGGTATCTTCCTGGCGTCGCTGAGCGATTTGGGATGTGTGTACTTTTCATCGAATTTTCATCGTTTCATGTTCTGATTTGTATTATTCTCAGTTCGGAGACGTTGCTGAGGCGCGCCTTGTTCGAGGACACTGGAGGAATGTACCCGGAGCTCATCACACGGCCAGATATCAAAGTCTTACTTCCCCCCATTGGCGGTCTCACCGTGTATATCTGTAAGTTGTCGATCTATCTACTTCATTATGTCTTCACTCATATAGACATGCAGTCGGAAACCCTGCGTTTATGCGCGACGAAAGCAAGGAACTGACATTGAGGGTGCATGATGAATGTGAGTCCCTTGTTCATGCTTATTCATTTCTCTCGTTATTTTTATTTAATGTTGGAGCTATGGGTCTCGTTGTATCGTCGAACACATTGATCGATTCTTTCATCGTGACATGCTGTATCGATGCCACTTCGTCTTCCTCCGTTTTCTTTTTCCCTCACGACTACGGTCGTTTTTTTGCACGTTTTTACCCAATACTGACCCGTCGCTTCGCTCCTTTTTTTCTCTTTAGGTAATGGATCTGATGTCTTTGGCTCGGATATCTGCACATGCAAGCCATACCTCACGTACGCGATCGAAGAGTGTATCCGCGGGGCGCAAAACGGTTTGTGATTTGAACATGTGTCGTCCAGGAATGAAGATGTTGATCACTCTGTGTCAAATAGGTGGCGTCGGCGTTGTTGTGTATTTCAGAAAGGAAGGTCGAGCATTAGGAGAAGTGACCAAGTACGTCTCTTCCCTCCATTCTTCCTTCGCTCTCTCTCACGGCTTTCCGTTCTAGATACCTGGTGTACAATCTTCGCAAACGCGGCGGCGACTCAGCAGACAAATACTTCGCCGCGACGGAGCTCATCGCTGGCGTCAAGGACATGCGCTTCCAAGCGCTAATGCCAGACGTCCTGCACTGGCTCGGGATCAAGAAGATAGACAAGATGGTAAGCATGAGCGATATGAAGTACGACGCGATTGTGGGGAGTGGGATTGAGATTAGGAAGCGCTATGACATTCCGGGTGAGTTAATTAATTTGTCCTCGTACCGCGCTTTCTGTTTGGTTTGCTGATGCGGTGCTCGTCTGTAGATCACCTCATTCCGCCCGACTCGCGCGTGGAGATCGATGCGAAGATCGCGGCTGGATATTTCTCAAGTGGGAAGCAGGTGACGGCCGCTGATTTAATCAAGACGGTGGGGCGGACATGGGAGGAGACGGAACATTAGGTCGTCAGCAGGAGGATGTAGTGGAAATAGAGGAACAAAGGAGATGGTTGAGATGCGATCGATACTCCAGGTACTTAATAATAAGCTACGTGGAGAGGGCGAAAAGTCACTTGCGCTATATGCTACTACATACGACTGTATAAATAACCAGTATGTAATTTCATTATTTCCGAGGTCCTTCCAAGTGTGAGCGCGTCAGCGAGCTTGAAGATGTCCGACGACGTTGTTGCTTGCAGAAACATAACCAACAGTTGCTTGAGTTCCCCGCACGAGGTGGATGGACGAACGCTGAAACTTCGTTAAGCTAATTGGAGTAAGAAAGATGCGTATGGAGACAGAATGGGAAGTAAATATTATTCGTACATACAAGGGATGCGATACGAAATCCCTCACATACCTACAATATGCTACGTACGAGCGTCCGGTGAGTCATATATAAATAGATTTAAATCTTATTTTTGGTTGCTGCGATTCTCTTGCGAGGATTTCGTGCAATTGATTCTTGAGCGGGTTCCGTCAACGTATGTAGCCTGATGGCGCTTGACCGAGGTACGAGATGTAATGCAGTTACTACACATATGGAGAATATAATGGTATGGCATGGTATATATAACGTGCTATCGAAACAAGGTTTAACCCGGAATGCCGAGGACAATTGACCATGATGATGAAGTTGTGTGGTTTTTCAAAGAAATTTGATCAAATGGTCGGAGCAAGATAAGGATTTCATTCCGCTATCTAATGGGGTAAATGAATGAAAAGCCACCTAGTTATATCCAACTTATACTCGAGTATGGTGACTAGCATGGTGCCCGTAACACCAAAAATACGTGGGACTGAGCAAAACAATCCATTGGCATACGGGATCGGATCACAAACAGAGCATGAGGTCACAATGTTCATCGCTCGATCGCACCCAACGTTCTGCAGAATATCGCGAAGGGATTTCTCATCCAAACTGCAATATGACCTGCGAATATATTTCTCGTCGTCAATTTTCACTTACAAACTGGCTTGCAAAATCAATTCGCCATAGGAATCGCCTCGCGGTCAACCCCGATCGCGGCGGTCCGGCGTATGCGGATGGCGCCAGCGCTTATGAAAGTTCTTCTTTTTCAATGCCTTCCCACAGTCTGATAACGATCCATCCCCGACCAATGAAAATTCTCAAAAAGTAAGCTTGAAGGTAGATATTATGTTGAAAGTTCGTCAAAAAGACCCTCAACTGTAGCAAAACTGTAGCAAACATAACGAATCAGGCGTGGGAAATATTAGAAAATCACGAACCTTCACGCCCTCGCGTTTTGTTTCCTTCTCCAAGGAACCGAACAAAGCTCAAGGTGCTCCATGGTGGTCTTTCCACCTCCGGTTTTCACCGCTTTACCGATATCTAGTAATTGATATAAAGATGCGAGTCAATAAGGGCTCTCTCAGTTGCCCTCGGACGCCGCGACTGGAACCATGACGAACAGCTACACCCCAATTAACCAGATACCCACCGTATGTGTTCTTACGTTCATTATAGCGGGAGCTCACTCGTACAGGGTATAGATTTATGCCTCCTTGCGCGCAACGTTCCGCTCAGGGCTCACCAAGCCGCTAGCCTGGCGTCGCCACCAACTACTCCAGCTCGCACGTTTCGTCAAGGAAAACCAGGATCACCTCGCGGCCGCAATCCACGCCGATTTGGGCAAACCCTTGCAGGAGGTCGTAATGAGCGAGACCACTCTCGCTTTCGAACGGACTCTCATTTGCGCGAGGGATATCGAGGATTGGTGCAGGGACGAGAACATCACGAACCAGGTGCCAGATTGGCAGAAGGGTTGGAATCCGAGGATTGTGAAGCAGGCGAAGGGTGTTGTATTGATTATTGCGTGCGTTTTTATGACTTACGACCCTCCCTGAATTCTGACGTCGGGTATAGACCATGGAACTATCCTATGATCCTGTCTCTACAGCCTCTTTACGGCGCCATCACCGCTGGATGCTGCGCTCTGCTCAAGCTCTCTGAATTCGCACCACACTACGCCTCCTTCGTTGCCGAGAACCTGCCAAAGTATCTCGACAATGATGCCTTCCGCATTGCGCTCGGAGGAATCCCCGAAACCACCAGGATCCTTGATTTCAAATGTACGTCCATGTTGTGATCCTTCTCGTTTGTGCCTAACTCGCGTTTTTAGGGGACCACATATTCTACACAGGAAACGGCCGCGTTGCACGCTGCATCGCCGCTGCTGCCGTCAAGTACCTCACCCCACTCACTCTCGAGCTCGGCGGTAAATCACCCGTTATCGTCGATGCCACTACCGACATCTACCTTGCTGCTAAACGCACCCTCTCCGGAAAGACGACGAACTGCGGCCAGATCTGCGTCTCTCCGGACTACGTCCTTGTCGAGCGCGCTGTGGCGGCGAAGTTCGTCGACGCGTGTGTGGAAATCCTGAAAGAATTCTATCCGAGCGGCGCGTTGAACACACCGAGTTACGGCAGGATCGTGACGAAGGAACATTGTGAACGCCTAAAAGATATGTTGGAGAGGACGAAGGGTCGAATTGTTGCTGGCGGTGGGATGAAGCTTGAGGAGAAGGGCATCGAACCTACGGTTATTGCCGACGTGGAACTGGACGATTCGTTAATGGAAGGGTGCATTATTTCAGGTCTCTCTGCGTGCTTCATTTAACCGATTACTTGTACAGAGAGATTTTTGGGCCTTTTTTGCCAATCGTGACGGTGGATAGCGTCGACGATGCGATTGATTATGTCAACGATCGGTGCGTGTATTTTGTACTTTGTCATCTGTTTCTGCTCTCCGTTTATTCAATCATCATCGTCCGTTTATATTCTCAGCGATCATGCACTTGTTCTATATCTTTTCACTACAAATGAAGCTACGAAAGCAAAGGGTAAGTCCGCTTGATCATTTTGTATCACTATGCACAACTTTTCATTCCTCTCTTAGTGCTCGAGAATACCACGAGCGGTAATGTTTGCATAAACGATACGTACACTCAGCTCTCCAGTACGCATCTCCTCTCTCCGAACTATTCATGTTTCTAACGTCTTCAGTGCATGAAATGCCGTTCGGCGGCGTCGGGGAATCGGGATGTATGTTGGAACCATCTTTATTTACGTGGACCGTACGCTAAATAGCTCTATTCAGACGGTCGTCAGGGCTTGCGTTACAGTTACGATAACTTCGTCTACGAGAGAGCCGTTTGCGAGATCCCATATGCGTGAGTTTCCTCCTCTTCAACTCGTTACTTTCTTTTCCATCTCGTTACATTCATTGGAACCATCTGGGCCTCGCTGACATTCCCTTATCTCTAGGGAAGAACCATTCTTAGCGCCTCGCTACCCGCCATACACAGCCGAGTCCGTCGCGTTCTTTTCGCAGCCTATGAAGGCACCTATCCCATATTCGACGAATCCTACCGATCCGAAGCATAAGATTTAATATAGCGCCCTTGAATGTAGCCCACGATTTCAGGGATGGTTTGGAAACAGGACGGAAGTATGGAAGTATACGGAGTCTCCAATCCTGTTTGAGGCTCGCTTTCGATATTATCTCTCTTGGTGCACTATTCACGTCTCCAAACTCTTTCTGTACAGTACCGCCATATTTTGTTTGTAAAGTACAAGGCGTGTAACACGATGCGGGACTCACTTGAAAATGACGCACTAAATTTGATCACTTCCAATGCTGTGTATAGTCGGATTCCAAGGGATAATTCTATTTCCAAGAGTGGCGAACGGCTGAAGGTCTCAAATGAAGGTTAGGATGGGAAGTAATACGTAGGTATCTCTTTACGACAGTAATTCTATCTCTAACTTTATCTCCAGCGATCCAATCTGTTGGTCCGCTTTTTATCCCAGAAACTTTCCTTCAAATGCAGGCTCGGGAACGACTCTGAAGATCAGGTTCTAGGGTACATATGCACATTGACACGATGAAGTTTCATTTCTAGAAAATCTCCGAAGCTGAATATTCGAGTCGAAGCAAATACATGGCCTTCCTGGTTGATAACAGGAAATAATGTATGGTAACATTATGTCCATCTTCCTAGCCTGCGAGTCATATGACCAATCGATTGTCTTCCAGATCAGAAACGTGTTCTCCCTGTCAATTTCTCCAAAAGGCAGTGCGGCGCTGGGAACGTTTCTTATTGGCGGATAATTTTCATGGATGCAGATTGTGATTTTTTTTTCGCAGGGTAGGTCGAGCAACGCAGTCCAGCTTCTTTCTTGGTCCGTTCCTCATTCAGTATTGTTTATCCCTTGCACTGGGTCGCTTTCCTCGTGGAGTCAAGATTATTTCACAGTTTGGGAATGAGGATTATCCTCATTTTCTGAATAACGTCATCTTTTCAAAAATGAGGCGGGCCTCGCTAGGTCCATCCGACGGTGAAGTGAATACGCTCATGCTACGCATCCTTGTCACCTTTGTAACCTGCTTAGATCTCCTTTGATATTGGACATCAGAGGCAATATTTTCAATATCATATTCATCGACCTCCCTCCGACAACACAAAACATCCTCCAAACACTGCAACGCTTCCAGACGCCCAATCCAATGCCGATACAGAACATATCGACGTTCCTCCCCACTATTTTCTCATTCGCCTGCATTAAAAGCGCCGAGAATCCCGTGGTCATCCCATTCAGAGCCTTCGACGTGCGATACAAGCTAGCACTTGTCTGTCGCTCATGGAGCCAGATCATTTGGTCGACGTCCTCCTTATGGACTCGAATTCACTTCGCCACCACCGGCCACGGAAATGATGAAGTACGTCTCCTACTTCGCCACTTCAATCTCTGCATCATCCGCAGTCGGCCAAATTCGGTGGACGTTAGCTTTGACATCCCCGGAGAACGTGAAGCCAGCTTCATCCCCCGAATCCTTGCTCCACACGCCCACTACGTTCGACACCTTCGCTGCCGTGTGTACGGAAATGTCAACATCTATAATTTTCTTTCAATGGCGTCAGGCTGTTTTGGAGCGCTTAAATCCCTCGACTTGTGTCTTGTCATTTCTCCAGAGCAAACAATTCCGCCGTTTCCGTTAGAAGCCTATTCACGCTTTCATGCTTTAGCTATAGCACCGCGCCTACGCAGTGTTATTGTGCGCCTGCATGACAATCTTCACCCACTCGCCCTTCGTCTTCCGTGGGGACAGCTCACCTTTCTCGATTTAGTAACAACCGCTATGTTCCCCGAATCACTCCTCACCATCTTCCGCATTTGTGCGCCGCGGCTCCAAAGTGGGTATTTCTACATCAAGTTCGACAAACCGATCGTACCAGGCCTTCCACTTTCCAATGGAAGTATAACTATGTGGGCGCTGCGAAGTCTTCGCTTGAAGCTACTATACCCCGATGCCGACGGGCGCTTATTCTCTATTCTGCAATTTCCTTCGTTACAAAATATTTGGATCGAGCTTCACAACAGTTTCCAGGAATGGAATTTGATACTCTACACCAATCTCTTACGCGCGTCATCAAATTCCCTGAGGTTGCTGATGCTCTCCGACTTCATACCCAACGTAGAAGGTCAAATCCAGGGAAACGACAACCACCTTATCCTACGCCGACCTCATGACACTCCTTATCATGCGACTGCGATCGAAGGTTTGTTCCAAGTTGCAAGCAATATAGAGGCATTATATCTTCCGGTTGGACTCCACGTCGACGGGACAACGCTGGACAAGATTGCGTGTTGTATCCTCCTTCCTCGCCTCCGCATGCTTGAACTTGGCGCCATCAACGCGTGGCATGTCATTTCCTCAGTAAGGCGGAGGCACCAGAACGTCTTGACCTCTACAAATGGTCACTCACGTATTACTCGTATCCAAATGCTAGTTCCTGAAAATATGTATCATGGCATCGAGAAAACGGCGCTCGATGCGGAGGTGCGGGCGCTTAATTTCCTGGATATCACATTTCAAATCAAACCCACATGTATCCTTCCATTACCACCAGTAGTACACGGGTGATGTATACGTTAAATTAAACACTTACTACATATGTACAAGCGACGGATATACGCAGTAACAGTAGAACGGAAAGTCCTTTTCATGTATTAAGTACTTCCGTGGCCGACCTGACATATCATTTTGTTTTCTAGCCAGTCAGCTTTAAATGTGGTGCGAATACGAGTACGGTCTCCCAGAGCTATGTGCAAAGGAACGTGCATCGCGTGTAAATTCGAGAAAGAAGAACTGAAGCAACAAGGCCACGCGAGGGGCGTTCGTCACATTGTATTTGATCAACAACATTTTTTCTCGAGTGGCGTTTGCGCCACTCCTCACAATCTGTAATATAAGGCCTCCGCGAAGCTAATCAAAATTACAGCTGCGTCCTCTCACCGTAATTTTTAAGATTGTGATTGCTCATGCTCCCGAGTTCGGCCCAAATGAGGCGCATTGCTCACAGTCTCTATGTCATTGATCCTCCAATTTCATCTCAGAAGGTTGTACGCGCTGCCTCGCTTGAGCTACAACGCATCTGGGATTCAAGCCAACCCCAGATTGAGAACTCTGAGTACTTTTTGGTAAGTATTTTATAAATCTGCACAAGATGTTTTGTTTATCTTTTTAATAGATCGGACAGTATGTTCTTGTGAAGAAAAGATCGGAGAGAGGAGGTTGGAAGCCTGCGGAGGTTGTGAGGCCATTCATTAATGAACTTTTCCGCGATACTGTGCGTAATGTCTCAATTATCGTCTATGCAAGCTGAACTTAACTTTTATAGGGAAACGAGGAGCGCATATACGAAGTGAGGTTCATTGGCTACAAAGAGGGCATAGACCTCTTTCCGATAGGAGATTTTGATCCAAAAAAAGATGAAATACGAGCCATGCCGACGAATTATTACAGCTATGCAGATTTTCAACTACCAAAGGTTCTTCCAAAAGTACAATACAAGCGTCGAGTAAGAATTATCTGGGTTTTCGAAGGTGTCTTGTATCTGATTTGTGATTCCACAGGACTTCGTCTGGGCCGTCATTGATGGGCGCTGGTTGCCGTCTATGTACATAGTAAGACTCCGTGCCTTTAAAAAACAGTGTATGTTCAGATACTGATGAAGTGGCACTTCCAGCGCTGTCTATCTGAATTTAGCCATGAAGTTCAAGTTCTTACAGGACCTCTAAAAGATCGGCGCAAGACAACAGGAGAACTGTATCCATATGCATTGACATGAATGTTGTTTGACTACTCCGTTAAATTGATGATTTTCTCTGAGAAATCGAAAATCATAACTAGAATACTGTACTATTAAGCATATACACAATTAAACAGCACATCCCTAAACAGAAGCTTGATTGTTTTACTTATCTGCGATTCAAATCAACACGATTGGCCCCGGATTGATTCAATCAACCTGAGCGTGGCTTCTCGTGGGGATGTGTGCGACAGCGCTCTTAGTTATTCTTTTTCACTCTCACGCCGACAGACATGTTGGATAGTGCTTATAGGTACTTTAAAGCGAAATAACCAGTTAACTTCAGTTCTGCCAGTGATACCCGGTCGAAATTCGATCTAGAGAACTGAACCCGATGCCGAAAAATGCGTGAATCGTGGTAATTCGTGGGAAAACTAGGAAAAAGCGTGTTTGTTTTTCCTCTCAATTGAACCGACCAGGTGGCCTTGAATTCGGCCTTCTTCACTTCCCACACATTGATCTTTTCCGGCCTACATGTTTGAAATTGATATAAGATGACTGGCCGACAAACAATCTCTCCCATTTCTCTTGGAAACGCGACTCTACTGCAACCATGACGCACGGATACACCCCCATTGACGAGATACCTGCCGTATGTGTTCCTATATTCCACTCTTTGCTTGCTAACACCTCATGTACAGATTCATGCCTCCTTACGAGCTACGTTTCGTTCAGGACTTACAAAACCAGTCGCATGGCGCCAGCATCAGCTCCTTCAACTTGCACGTTTCATCAAGGATAACCAGGACGGCCTCGCAAGCGCGATCCACGCCGATCTGGGCAAGCCGCTGCATGAGGTCGTGATGGGGGAGATCACGCCCGTCTTTGAACGCGCACTGATGTGTGCGAGCAAGATCGAGGAGTGGTCCAAGGACGAAAGCATCACGGATCAGGTGCAGGATTGGCAGAAGGGATGGAATCCAAGGATTATGAGGCAGGCGAAGGGTGTAGTCTTGATCATTGCGTGCGTTTTGTTTTTTCGTTGTTATCTGGTATCTGAGATGATGGATGGGATTCAGGCCTTGGAACTATCCAATGATCTTGTCTCTTCAACCTCTTTATGGCGCCATCGCCGCAGGTTGCTGTACCCTTCTCAAGCTCTCCGAAATTGCCCCACATTATGCTTCGTTCATCGCAGAAAATCTGCCCAAATATCTCGACAAAGATGCATTCCGCGTCGCTCTCGGAGGAGTCCCAGAAATCACGAAGATTTTGGAACTGAAATGTGCGTCCAAACCTCAACGACGTTCGTCTTCACTAACCTCCGCTCCTAGGGGACCATATCTTTTACACAGGAAACGGCCGCGTCGCACGTATCATCGCAACTGCCGCCGCCAAGCATCTCACGCCACTCACTCTAGAGCTCGGAGGCAAATCCCCTGTCATCGTCGACGCCACCGCCGATATCCAGCTCGCCGCCAAACGTACTCTCGCTGGAAAGACGACGAACTGCGGCCAGATTTGCGTCACACCGGATTTCGTCCTAGTCGAGCGCTCAGTGGCGTCGAAGTTCGTCGAAGCGTGCGTGGAGGTACTGAAAGGGTTTTATCCGCAGGGTGCACTGAATACGCCGAGCTATGGAAGGATCGTATCAGAGGAGCATTATGAGCGATTGAAGGGTTTGTTGGACAGAACGAAAGGTCGAATTGTTGCCGGTGGTGGGATGAGGCCTGAGGAGAAAGGGATTGAACCTACAGTTATCGCTGATGTGGAACGGGGAGATTCATTGCTCGAGGGGTGCGTTTGTTCTTAATTTACTGCGTACATACATTGACAAGGTCTTTCGATAGAGAGATCTTCGGTCCTTTCTTGCCAATCGTGACAGTAGAAAATGTCGACGGCGCGATTGACTACATCAATGATCAGTGCGTCTTTTTTCAGTCACTCAGTGGTGAAATGTATTCTAATAATTACTGGCGTACAGTGATCATCCACTTATATTATACCTCTTTACCACCAATGAAGCTACGAAGACGAAAGGCAAGTTTATCGTTGACGACGAGTCGGAAGGATCCAGTCAACTAATCGGGTTTTACAACAGTGCTCCAGAACACAACAAGCGGAAACGTCTGCATAAATGATACATTCACTCAACTATCTAGTGAGTATATCATCTTTTTATCACTCATTTGTGCAGTCGCTGAATTGATCTCAAAATCAGTCAACGAAATGCCTTTCGGCGGCGTTGGTGAATCGGGATGTGCGTGAAGTTTTTCAACTCAAGCTTACCTCGTCTGCTGATCGATCTTCCAGACGGGCGACAGGTACAGTACTATAGCTACGAGAACTTCGTCTATGGAAGGGCCGTTTGCGAAATCCCGTACGAGTACGTGTTGGTTTCTCTATCAAGTTGACTTTCGTTTTTCTCCCCCCTTTTCTGACTTCTGTTGATTTTGCTGACAATTGTTGTTGTCTTTAGGGAGGAACCCTTCCACGTGCTCCGCTATCCGCCTTACACTGCTGAGTCGGTCGCGTTCTTCTCGCAGGTTATGAAGACGCCCATCCCGCAGTCGACGAACCCTGCTGAGGTGGAGGTGAAAATTTAATGATGGTCACCCGCTCGGTGACGATGACTGACTGAGGATAAGATGTAAGGATACGAATACGTTCTGTAACATTATCTGATGATTTTATTTGAATTGAACTATGAATATATGATGTGAAGTTGGACGACTTATTCGCCTATCCTTTGTTTTCTCTCAAACAATGAGCATCCATCACAACCCGGTCACAATCGTCGAACACCCGCTGAGAGCCCTTACTGCGAATCGACTGGCATATTTACACAGGGTTTCGTAGAATGTATTGTTGTTTTCGCATGGTTGTCATCTCTACATACTTATACACTGGATAAAGTCATATTTTCAATCTGTCGTTAGCAGTTATCACTACCTACAATTACCAAAAATTTACTAGGCAAACATCATCAATAGATCCTCAACAGCAGAGCCCACGTTCAGAAAACGCGCGCGCTCCATTCCAATACGATATCAGTAGTGCGTATGGAAAGGAAGGGCAGGCGGGATCTGCAGTCGTGTTATGTCGAGGAAGACGATAGTCGACGCGAGGGGTGGGGGGGAAAGGGGACGGAAGAGAATAGATAAGGACAGAGATACGGGTAGAGAGGAGAGGAGTAGCGGGCGGAGAATAGCGCACCGAGAGTGGTTTTAGGTCGGAGAGTAAGCAACCTGAGAAACGAAAAGGACATAAGTATGAGGATCATCTATCGTGGGACGATATAGCGCTCATATGGCAAGGATCCTATGCTTGGGTATATGTTGGAATAAGCTCGAGAAATCCAAATGCGATCAAATCAAAGCAAGATAAGATTTTCGTTTGACCTCGGTGAGCTCTGAGGCAAACGGATGAGTAGCTATGGTACATCGTGTCCTACTTATTATACTATGTAAACAAAAGAATCTCGATAAGGTATCATAAGAATGAAGAATGTAACCCCAGACAGAAAGTATAGGAAATTGTAAATGATATACGGATCGAGACGCGCATTGCGCACGCTCGCTCAGCCTCCCAATATTCCAACAGTATACGTTGAGTCGGGCTACGAGCAAAGGAAGGATGGGCTTGACGACGGAGGCAAGAGAGCCGTGAGAAATCAGATGACGCTGTCAATGGCCATTGAAGAGTATGGATGGGGACACCTTGCCTAAGAGCACAGCTTCGCATGGTTTCCTCACAGCCTTGGATGTGGACGGGGCGCCGTCAAACCATAATACACTGTTTTCTTCTTACCACCATCATCTCGACCTCTCGTTGTAACGCTCGCAGATGATCGATCCAATCTCCAGTAGTACGTGAAAGTCAAGCTACTTGTAGACAAAGAGTGCTCATGTCCGTTAGGTCGCGAAAATCGAAATGCGCATACTGAAACGGCGAAAACACGCCAGGGGAGCAAATCGACCGAAATACGATAAAGACGGCAGAAGGCCAGGTGAGGAGATATTCACCTCAATACATCTTGCGACTGAATCCATGAAATAGTGCATAATTCTCCGGGAGATCAAACGCGTATACTGCTTACCTCACTGCGAAACCTGATTATTCCTCTTGTAAAAAGTGTTGTGCCCAATACCGGAGGTGAACTACGTTGTAGAGTATTTGGTCACAGAATTTGTCTGACGTGCCTTTATAGAAATACATGAACATCCTGTTGGTCCTGAAGAAGAGGCCCTTCTCATTGCACTACAAAACTACGTAGCAAGCATCGTGGGCCATCGAGAACAGCAGGGTGGGAAAGATACAGGGCCAGTAACAAAAACAATTCGGTTGAATGGTGCGTTAAGTTTCGCTCAGCTTACCGATTCACTCCATGTCTGAACCGCTCTCTCTGTCGAACAGATATACCCATTTCCCCGGAGGTTAAAACCCTCGACACAGAGGATGAAGCGGACTGCGTTGTTCTCCAGAGTAAGCGCAAATTACCCCTTAGTTTTGACAATATTATCTACAAATATTGATAGATACTTCTCTTCCCGTCACCTTCACGGGTAAGAGCGTTATCAGAGGTAGTACCTAGATGGTAAGTCGGATAATTTTAGAGTCGCTGAGTAATAAAATATAATTAACGGTCATCAGACGGACAACTCCTGAGCAACATGTTGGATAAACTACGCGAGGAAGTCTATGATAACTTACCTATTCGTCTTCTCCACATCGAAAGACCCAACAATTCCGACCACCTCGAGATCAGGTTGCTAAACCGAGCAGAAATTTACTCAGTCCTAACCAAAACACTGATACGCAAGTTCACATCCATGTCCAGAAATGCTCTGGATCTCAATGACCTAGTGAATGATGTTGCTCAATATGCAATCCTGTCTCATACTTGGCTTCGGTATAAATCCGCCGAATTGACCTAACAGGTCATTCGGTCTCACACATTTGGGGTATCAAAAGCTCGTTCTTTTCTGCAGAGCTGCGCTCGAAAACCACGACCTTACATTCGCCTGGATGGACACCGTCTGCATTGATAAATCGAGCAGCTCGGAGCTTGACGAATCCATTCGTTCGATGTATAAATGGTACAACAGATCCTCAGTGTGCATCACATATCTCGGGGAAACCACCTCTCTTTCTGACATGGCTAATGATCCATGGTTTACTCGCGGTTGGACATTACAAGAGCCACTCGCGCCTGAAATCGTGAAGTTCTACCGCCGCGATTGGAATCAGCTCTCCACGGAATGCCTCAACGACAAAGATAATGTCGGCATACAGCAATGTATCGAACGGGCAACATTTATTACGAAGGAAGAGCTCGAAAGTGGTTCAATATATAATCTTCCAATTTCACGGAGGATGCAATGGGCAGCAAAACGTCAAGTAACGCGCGGAGAAGATATCGCCTATTCACTGATGGGGATCTTTAATATCAGCATACCAATTGCCTACGGTGAAGGCACCTTGGGCGCATTTTCTCGCCTCGTCAAGGAGATAATAAATACCACAAAACATGGCGTATTGGATATTTTTAATTGGGGAGGAAAATACGCGGGAGAATTTTCTCTCTTGCTACCCTCATCCCCAGCGGCATATCTCACACGCGACAAGAACCTTGTCGCATTGTCTTCGAGAGTAACGGAACCCTTGTCCATAACGCATTTGGGGCTCTGTGTACTTGTACTAATTCTTCCTGCTATCCTCAAAGGCACCAAAGTTTCTCATTACATTCCAAAGAATGACTTTTATGCTTCTGAATCCTCCACACGGGGTCCCCAAGGCGTTATTCTGCCACTCTTGACCCGAAAAAATATCGCTCAAATTCTGGACAAAAATGTGTTTAGTTCCCACATACAAAGAAGAGAGCACCGATATGCATTTGTCGTCCTGAACTGCAACGGAGACGAACATAATATCAGGATCCCTACACACTGCTTCGCCATTTGCATCAACCATTTTGGCGAGGATGTATCTTTGACGCCTCTCAATTCCATGCAGAAGCTGACATCTAATGGTCCAATTACTTTTCGACTGGAAGGCAGTGGATGGTTTCCAGATAAAGAGACAGGTCAATATATTCTCAAACGTTACGAATTGGAAAGACAAGGAATGCAATATACGAGTCTGTATTTCTAAATCCGTGCTCCTCAATACGACTTAATTGTATAATTGTAGTTTGGATGGTAATTACTTGTATATATTTAATCCTATATCGCATTCGGCTCCGCATCATCCCAGTAGCCAAATCAACGAAAATTGCTCCTCAAATCATTCAGTAAGAGAATGCTGACATACACGCCAATGTACCGGGGGCCACAGCCTTTCCGTGCTACTGGAGGCTCCACGGTAGCACGGTACTTGCCCAGTACTTCACAGAAAGTTAAACTACATTTTAAAGAGGAAAGGTAATCCACGAAGCCTGCGAACGAGTAGAATTTAGGACATCTCAACCCCTAAAAATGAAACTGAACACACACATATATCCACCGCATCCTTAGAGTAATGAACCAGAACAGCCTTCTCGCCCTTTATTATTGCACCTCCTCCGCGTCCCACAGTATCGTATCAAGCCACTGCCAGTGGATCCGCCCTCGATTACCACATTAGTAGGCCAATCATCCTCCAAGTCGACTGAAGATGTTACCGAACGAATAAATGAAGCAAACGAAGTAGCTTGAAGCGGCGCATACACACATAAGCAGACATTCTCCTTGAAGAGCGAAGGGTATTCCGAGCCCGACAGTGCATATATAGACAAGCAGTCAAAGAACATGTGTAATATATCCCGTGTAACGCATCACAGAGAGCGTGGTGAATCAGAAGACGCCGAAAGGACAGTAATGATACTCCATACAACCTAAAAACGAGCGGAGATTTAGAGCGTATCGCGAAGTGAAAGAGAAATTGAATACACGCACAAAAGGAGAGCGATAAAACGATCTTCACGCCCAGCCTCTGCCAGTAAATCTGCCCTCCATCACGACGCTGGAGAATATTATGATCCTCGATCCACAATCCTGACATTTACTCGCGTATCTAGTCTCGGACCAGCCTCTCTTGAAAGTCCCAATTAGGTGAGCAATTTGGCCTGTTAAGAGAGGCTGGTCCGAGACTATCGCGTATCCCCGCCCAGCAGACATACATATGTAGATACTGTGTGGGCCGATACATGGGATTCATGTTGTCAATTGCATCGAGGAAGTTGATAGCGCGATGATGGAGGAGGCGAGAAGGGGAGGATAGTATCGAAGGAGCGTTTGGAATGGGGAAAGGGCTTTGGAATGAGGGATCATCTCGCCTCAGGAGTCGTCTCGGCCATTCACTGTCATATGTGCCTGCTCTCTTAGGACCAGGACCAAGTCGCGCCCCTCATCGCCATTATCTTGATCGAAATCCTCGAATGTACCAGTCGAAGAATGCGAGTATATTCCCTGCCAGTTGCGTCGAGGAAGACGATAGTCAGTACGACGATGGAGGGAGTCAAAAAGAGGATAGACTTAGAGAGATGGGGGATAGGCAACGCACACCCACGCACGGCAATACCTCGTCTGCCATAACCGTAAACCTCCATCCCGCATCGTCTCACAATCCAATAGCATCGATCGTGATCCTTGACAGCTAAACAGACAATGATGTACTCCGAACGCGCATGTTCTGTACAGGTGCAATGATGATAATATGCAGTGACAGGAAGGGCATGCGAGATCTACAGTCTGAGCTGCGTCAAGGGAGACGTCAATGATCGATGATCGATTGATCAATGAGAGGGGCACCATACTGAAAAGAGCGGGAAAAGCGGAGAGGGGTAGAATAGAATAAAAGGAATAGTTTAGAGACGGACGTACCGAAAGGATTTTAATGCCTCAGAGTGAGCAAAAACGGAAAGGTGATGCGAGATTTGTGGATTGACAGATAGAAAAGGTCGACATGGATACACTGGGAGAATGTTTTGTCCTACAATGCGCAGGAAGAAGTCAGGAGCGAGTACCCAGTCACATAGCCGCCAGCCATCACGTACTGGTTTGCTAAGGAATAAAGCTACGTCAAACGCTTCAGAAGTAGAGGACGGCAAACGTACTACATACTGGTACCTCCTTCCACACTGGGCAGGTGGAGCTGAATGACGCATTCAGCAGCTTCTTATCTTTTCCTCACAGCCTCGGATGGGCGCCTAGTACACAAGTGCAAGAGCACAGCTTCGCATCCGTTCTTCACAGCCTTCGATGGACGCCTCAGGTCACACCTGCCTCGTGTCGTATCACATGCACATTGATAACGTATGTGGAGGGAATCCCATACTACTTCGTTCGCTCCTCACCATCACCTTCTCGTTGTCCTGTTCTACTCTTCGCAAATGATCCATCCAATCTCTAGCAGTACGTGGAAGTAAAACTTCCGATAGACACAGAGCGCTGAAGTACCTCAGGTTTCCAAAATCGAAAGGCGCGTGGGACGGACAAAACACATAAGTTGGGCGGTTATGCTCGATCTGAAGATATCGGAAAGAAAGGTATGGGACACACTCTGAAGTACTTACTATGGCTGAGATCAAACGACACCTCATGAACAATCAGATACCGACGCTCAAATCCTTCTCACTGCTCTACGCAATTTGATCGTCCCATTAGTCCAGAGTGTAGTGCCCAATGCGAGCGGTAAATCGGAATACACATATATAAGACACACTTTTGATTAAACGTTTGGATATAGCTGAATTTGACGGCCGCCCTGAGGAAGAGAATCTTCTGATAGCGCTGCAGAAATATGTTGCGAGCATCGTCGGGGGACAAGTTCAAGCGGAGAATCAAGACGAAAAGAAGATAACGAGAGTCATCAATCTGAAAGGTCAGCATGCATCCCTCATCCAGAAGAAGAATGTACTTCTTAGCTTTGAGCTCGTAAATAGCTTTGAATATCACAAAGGTGCCAGAAAAAACCAAGGATGACGTCAGTCGCAATGTTCATAGAGATCGAGGTCAGCAAGGCTCTTTCACTCGTTAACCCTTTGTGATTTGATTAATAGCAATGGCAGAGAGATTTAAGGTCCTCATAAATAAAGTAATTCAAATCATTCAATTAGACATTCCTGTTGACTCACAGGCCGGTAACTCTAATTTTCTGGATATTTATGCGATGAATTAAGTGAAGATACGTAGGTCGCTCCTATGTACTAGGAAAACTTCTTGAGGCTCTCCGAGAACAAGTGTTCAACTCTTTACCTGTCCGTCTCCTATATTTTGAAAGGCTCGACGATTCCGACATGTTCCAAATTTCATTGCTGGACCAAGCCAACATCTACTCCCGTCTCGCTGAAAAATTCACTTATACTTATAAATCCACACAAATGGATTACTCCACGGCTTTGAATCAATTGACCGAACTGATGCGGTATGCAATCTTATCCCATACCTGGCTTCGTTCAAGCCCTGGAGAGCTATCATACGATGCCTGGAACAAAGGAACTTTTCACCTCACGCACCCAGGATATGAAAAACTTGCCCAGTTTGGAAGAGCTTCTCTCATGAACCACGGAATTAGCCTCGGATGGATGGATACCATCTGCATCGACAAGTCCAGCAGCTCCGAATTAGATGAATCTATCCGGTCGATGTACAAATGGTATCAGGATTCCTCCGTGTGCATAACCTACCTTTCCGAGACCGATAATATCTCTCAGCTAGCGGAAGACCCATGGTTTACTAGAGGTTGGACATTGCAGGAGCTAATTGCTCCAGAGATTATAAAATTCTATAACTGCACATGGAGTCAGCTCACCGTGGTGCAAAACGACAGATACGATCGTAGTACCCAAGAACAAATCACAATGGCGACAACAATAATGACGAAAGAGCTTTTGGCAGACCACATCGATCAGGTCTCGATATCTCGCAAAATGCAATGGGCAGCAAGGAGGCAGGTAACACGCGCCGAGGACGTTGCATATTCGCTCATGGGGCTTTTCAATATTAGCATGTCGATTGCCTACGGCGAAGGAGCCGACCTCGCATTCTCTCGACTTATCAAGGAGATTCTCAGCACCTGCAAATATAACGTGTTGGACGTCTTCAATTGGGGGGGCAAATATATGACCAATATGTCCTCTCTTCTTCCCTCAAGTCCGCAGGCATTTCTCAAACGGAATGAACAACTGAAGATACCACCCATATTGATGGAACCTCTCGCTCTAACACATGTGGGATTGCGCATACCTGCGTTGATTGTTCCAATCAAAGTTTATTGGTCCTCATTCACTTGGAAGTATACCCGGAAAGGCGACTATTATTCCTCCAATTTCCCAACTCATCCGGAAGGGATTATTCTTCCATTTATGCCGTATGGTGAAGAATTGAATTTTTCCTGCAATGTTCTGGACGTCGAAGCATTTCGCTTTCGCACAGATATGACCAGAGACCGATATGCATTCGTTGTCCTCAACTGTACTGGAGATGAACATAATATCAACATCCCATTGATGTGCTTCGCAATCCTTATCTGTTATCATACAGATGATGTAATTTTGAAAACAATCACGCGTACGGAAAGAGTTCCGTCCGTCTATCCTGTCGTCTTTCCACTCCGAAAGAAATCCACACAGCTGTATGCAGCGACAAATAAACATTCGATGAAGCGCAGCGATTTGGGGCGTCATGGAATGCAGTACCTTAGTATGTATATCTAGACAGTTCTCCACTATCCTACGACGTTCTATTATGCTACATGACGAGATTGTGCCAGACCAATTGGTCAAAATACCCTTGACATACTGTATCATATACATATATTTCAAACATATCAATACACACCTTATCCTTCATAAAGGTTAGAAACGGAAAACCAGCTCGACTGAGCGTAGGTGCAGGCAGGTGAGAGCAGATACTGAGCGAGTGTCTTTGTCTTTCAGGTATGATACGACACACCCCGAGCTCATGCAGCAGGGAGAACGGAAAAGACGGTGCAAGAGTTGGCAATTTTGTGTGCGATGTTGTGATATTAGAGTATATATGTTTTGTGGGGCGAGATAGCCTAGATCTGGATGAATGATTGGGACAAAGATGGAAGGAATTAAATAAATGTAGGAAGAGATACACACCACGACGCCATGAGACTAATAGAACATCCTTTTCCTTCTTTCCAAGACCCAACCACCATCTCCACCACCAACCTTCCCCAATTGACACCATTCCTCCGATTTCCACATTTTAGTCGCCAGGACCGTAGGATTGGCGTCTGGATCCGCCTCCGTATGTTCACAATTCACGCAAAGGAGGATGAAAAGACGACGGGCGCACTGGCAGGTCGTACAACCTGATTATGAAGCGCCGCAGACCGAGGTTGTTGTTGTATGAACAAAGAGTACTAGGAGCAGTAGGTCAACGTTATGTAAGGCCGATCAAAGCACTGCGAGGATGGAGAAGGCACAGACGCATTGTTCTGTGAGATGCGGTGGTTCGTCAGATGGCGTTGTCTAAAGTAGATATGAGGAGGGATGGAAAGAGTGCAGAACGTACGTAGGTAGAGAATAAAATGATAGAGAAGAAAATCATCTCATCAACCTCCACGATCCGCACATATCGGTCGCTAGCATGTGCCTCGGGCGGTTGCGGCCCAGGAATTAGTTACTGCGTGGAGCTCTGTCGTTCTGGTAAACGAATCAATGAGATTTTCTTCGCGATACACTACCAGTATAGCATCTCTAGTCGAGTCCATCATGTATGCGGTAACTGAACGGAGACTGGGATCAGCTTCAGCTTTCAAACTGCGTTATAACAATTAGATCATTCCCAGATGGTTCATAGTATATGGATTATATATAGTACCTATGTTCAATGATAATGAGGACGATGGAGGGATTTAAGGAAAGAATCAAGTACATACGCTTCATCCAAAAGATCCATCTCATTCCACCCACCAGCGCAGCCAGCCACCGCCACCGTCACATCTTGACCATCCGAACGGGCGCGCCGAGAACATTTCAAGACACGCCAACCCCATCGTCCGGACCGACACCCTAGTAAGTACGATCAGACCTTCAAATCGTATCAGAGGACAAGGTACGCGTACGCGCCCTCCCGAACTGCGAGGTCATCGACCTGTTCACCCATAAGCACAACACGAAGCAGAGATCATTTCCTGCCGTATTTCTCCTTCTGTTAGCGCCCACATCTCTGTATTCATCTAGGCGAGCGTAGGAGCGATTATGAGCGCTGTTGCAAGTTGTAGTGGTAAGGAGAAAGAGTAGGAGGCGAAGTATGAGAAGGTCGAGATTAAGTCAGATCAGAACAAAATAAGATCGGAAGGAAGGTAACGTACATACAACTGAAAGGTCCTTGTTGCCGAAACACCCAACTACCATCTCAAGCCTCAGATCTCCAATCTCAACCGTCCCAACGTGACATTCTGCCTGATCGACATTGCTCGCCGTAGGTCTCGACGATTTTCTGCCTCCGCACGAACACGGTCCTTACAAGTAACTCGGAGGCAGAGCACTAGGAGCAAAGGAAGATCGACATCAAGCATGATCGAGGTGCTGCGAGGATAAACCATGCGCAGACACATTATTCTGGCGGATAAGATGGATCAGATCAGGATAAGACGACATAACTGATGAGAAGGAGGAGAGACGATAAAAAGGAAGGAGAGACGTACACCGTTAGAACGGAAGAATTCCCTCGTTCAACTGATATCTCCGATTCCAACACCAGCAGCACCCACAACCCATTCCTTCGCTTCGCATGAGCGCATCGCGAAATCTGCGCGATCCATCATCTATCCATCCTGGTCCCATCGCCGCAAAACGGGAAACCTAACCCGACAAAGCATTCACTTACGTAGGCACACAACATCGAGGTGCGATGTACTTTACGCTATGCTTCGAATTCTTCAAATGAGTCGTTCACAGTGTTGGAAAGGACGGTATGAGGGTGCTGTGCTGTGAGGTATAGTAAAGTAGATTTGGATGAGATGAGATGAATCTGATCTAAGTGTGATGAGCAAGCCCGATGAGCGATTGGAACGATGGCGGAAGAGATACATACCCACGACGCCGAGAGACTATCAGCAGGTCCACCTCATTCACACCAAAATCCAACAACCGTCTCCTCCACCAACCTTCCCCATTTGACGTCGTTCCTCCGATTTCCACCTTTTTAGCCACCAGGATCATAGGATTAACGACTAGAACCCACTGCATGCCTACGATGCATGCAAATGAGGGCGAGAACACAACAGGCGCAGGTCGTACACTCGATTCGGCGCGCCACGCCGAGGTGTCCATCTTGAGAAGGACAAAGAGCGGTCTGGGCAGTAGGAGAACGTCGACGTTGAGGCTGACCAAAGCGCTGGACGATTTCTATAGGATGTGCTGCATCAGATCACCTGAGGAGGAGGGATGGAATCCATCCGGATGGATGGATGGAAAACACGTACGTACGTAGATGAATGTTCCTCCAACACACAACTATAACCACAACCTCAAATCTCAAATCTCAAATCCCAACCCTTCAACTCCAATCTTATCCCTGATCAACGTTACATCCCGCAGATCCTCATAATTCGCCCCCTTCGCACGCATACGGTCCTCTCAACCACCTCGGAGGAGGACGGGGCGAGGAGATGAATAGAGCGATGTTCCGAGCTTGCAGCGGTAAAGAAGTAGGACAAAGAGCGATAGGGTAGGATATGAGCAACAAAATTTTAAGATCGCCGTGAAGGCTCACCGAGGTGTTGCGAGGATGGATGAGGCGTAGACAATATCTGTGGGGGACGGTAGATCAGATCAGAATCGGATGGAGGACGTGATACGGAGGAGAGACGGAAGGAAGGAAGGGATACGTACGTAGTGAAAGTACCACCCCGTTCCTTTAGCACCCGAATACCGTCTCAGATTCCTTTCCACCCCGATTAATTCGCTGTTCTATACTGATCCCAACGATCCAGCATCTCCAGCCTTCCCTTGCGAGGACCTCGAACGACGAGATACAAATCCGAATCCACCCATCGTCGCTTATGTGCACGACCTCGCATGCAGACATCCAGCTACGAGCTAGCGCGGGACGGGAGAACGACCTAATGGAGTTTCCGCGTAGGACTGGGGGACCCCTATATGGGAGTATAAGTCGCGAATGATAGAGCAAGTGTGATTGTACGACGTGTGCCGGGGAGAGGCGGTAAGGCGAGGAAGGAACGGATGGTGGATGGAAGGGACGAATGATGGCACGGACGGACGGAGGATGCGATGGAGGATGTAGCGAGATGAGATGGCTTGAGGAGGGTCGAGGAGTGCTCTCGAGGCGTTGACGAGACGAAAGAGCGTCCGCGCGAACGGGACGATGGAAGAGGCAAGTTCGCTATAATACCGTAGAGGTGTTCGATGTTTCAATCGACTTGCTTCGTATAGGCCCTAGGGGTACCGCAGATATTATGGGAGCTCTAGGTGTAGGTGTACGACGTGCAAATGTGAGGGCCGGTGCTTGCACGGAAGGCGCATAAGCGCTTCAATATGTGTTCGTGATGCTCGAAGTACCCTCGCATAGTCCACGAATATCGTCCTGTTCGTACTTATGTTTAAGAGAGAGAGCGTGTAGAAGCGTCGACGTACTGAAGTAGAGGAGAGGGAACGGGGAGCATATGCGCTGTTGACTTCAGGAAACACCGTGCTCTGTGCGTCGGGGTTGCATGAAGAGGAGGAAGACGCGAAAGTCATCGTCGAAAAACACGTGAGATGTTGAACGAGCGGGCCGTGGGCCGAATAATTTTCTTACCCTTCTCTCCCTCGCTCACCTGCATACACACGACATGCCATTGCCCTCACAAGCCACTCAACTCCCCGTCCGTAACGTAACGCACTCCCAAGACTCACCGGCACCCTCGATCGCATCCTTCTCCTGTCCCACTGGTCTTGCTCATGCGCATACTAGCATACACGCAACAGTTCTCCCAATACGCAGCGCACATGTATTCAGAACCGCTTCATACCTAAAGCGCACTAGCATTCTCCCTCCTCGCGTGCACCGATCCAGCAGAGCAGACTGCTCTCACCATTGCTTTCCAGCCCTCTCGAGTCATCCCCCGCGCATCATCTCTTGTTCCATCAATACTCTCGCTTTCCTCCTCCTCTGGTCTTGCAATTTTCGGTCCATTCTGCATCTTCTTTGAGCCTCACTCCTTCCACTCTCGCTCGTTCGATCGTATTCCTTCTACTCCACTCATGCTCATGCTTACGCTAATGCTCATGCTCGCTTACTGTCCATGTCCCACACATACTATACCGTGACGCGACCACACCATCTCACGTTCTCCCCTTCTTTCGCCCCTCACTTTCTTCTCACCCGAAATACATGTGTGTTTTCTTTGTTAACAACCACGAAACCTGTTCATGAATCATTGTTTCTTCTGGAAACAGCAATCAACGCCAGCAGTGTACGCGACCTCACCATCTCACACTCTCCCCCCTCTTTCGCCCCTCACTTTCTTCTCACTCATCTGTCATCCTGCTTAGTATATGTACCTAATCTTTCTGTCGAAATTCACTTTTCCTCGCATGCTCGACCCTTATGCATAAATCCAAATTCAAGTATCTAACTATCTATCCCCAAAACTTCGAATATCGATTCCCTGAATCAAAGATACACCGATACATTACCAATAAAATCACGCCTTAATTATTGGCATCTTTAGCGCTCGTTCACTGAATTAATACACACGATTCAGATGTACCCCAACTCCCGACCACCGTCCTTCATATTCCGCGACCTCGTCACACATGGTATCATTTCACTGTTTCCCATACCACCCTCTCTCAAAGTTCCTGCAGACAAAATGCCTACAACTCTTTCGCATCTTGAGGGCGTTCGACTACCCTTTCGTGGGCCGCGCTCGTTTGATAAACGGTCAATAAAGCCACAAAGCGCATGATAATGAGATACGCACCACACCTGCAGCATCATCCTATATGATCTCGCAACAACTCACGTACGTAGGGTGTCTGAATACGTACCAGACCGAAAGCCTCCTCGTGAAACAACTTCTTTCCTAGCAACTTTTTTAATGTTAATAGAGCTTTAACGAGCTTCATTCTCGACCTTATCTGCGTTCTTTGCCCCAGATTCACATATCATTGAATGATGTTGATGACCTCCAGCTCATGCCGTATATTGAGGAGAGCAGAAAATAATGCGCTACATCGTGATCTGATCGAGAATGTGAACAGGTTCTTTGAAACCTACAGCGCGTTTGGAATAGCGGTGACCTCACGTAGTGTAGGGGATGGAAGAGCTAACTATTCAGATGTACTTGTGAAAACCAAAAGTGTGGAAACACTAATGTATGACTTGTATCTCAATGTCCAGTAGGTCGTTTCACTTGATTTTGAGCACAATAGTATTAGATATCTATAGCTACATGTACATGTTTTTAAAGTAGAGAAATTCAAAAATCTGAAATTATAGGAGAACATGAACAAAATTTGCAGATTTCAATATCACGAACAAGATATTCTAAAATTCTGAAAATATTCGCAGATATAGTCCTTAAGAATATAAAC
>MU155255.1:63330-93439 GCA_015484465.1 Pholiota conissans
ACTGGACATTGAGATACAAGTCATACATTAGTGTTTCCACACTTTTGGCTTTCACCAGTACAAAGACGAGAAGAGTATGTAACGCCAATTCATCGAGATGACATTTCGTACCTTCTTGTCCGCACACGATTTCTTCAACCCAGTACACCAATTCTTCATGTGACGCCTTTATGGGCCTAGAATACGGCGTGTATGGACGCCAAGTCGACAGTCATCGCCACACTACATCCAATGAATGGGTGTAAGTAGGAGCAAAAATATATATCATGGACCCAGGTAGCTTACTTTTGAATACAAGCAATGCGTTATAAAGTACACGACTGAAAGAGCACAGCTTCATGTCTTTTCCTCACAGCCTTGGATGGGCGCCGAAGATCACACCTTCTACGTGTCGCATCACACGCACACCGATAACGTACGTATGTGGAGGGAATCGCACGCCCATACTACTTCACTCGTTCCTTACCAACACCTTCTCATCGTCGTGTCCTACTGTTCTTAAATGATCCATCCAATCTCCAGTAGTACGTGGAAGTCAAACTTCTGGTAGATAAAGAGGGCTAAAGTCAGTCAGGTTTCCAAAATCAAAAGGCGCATGGGACGGCCGAAACACAGGACTTGGGCGGTTCGGCAGATACCACTGACGTAGAAATGTTGGATCCTCGATCTGAAGATATCGGAAAGAAAGGTAAGGGACACTCTCTGAAGTACTTACTATGTCTGAATTCAAACAATAGCTCATGAACAATTGGGCGCCGACGCTCAAACCCTTCTCACTGCTCTACGCAATCTAATTGTCCCATTAGTTCAGAGTGTAGTGCCCAATGCGAGCGGTAAATCAGAACACATGTACACAAGACGCACTTCTGATTAAACTTTTGGATATAGCTGAATTTGATGGCCGCCCTGAGGAAGAGAATCTTCTGATCGCGCTGCAGAAATACGTTGCGAGCATCATTGGGGGACAAGTTCAAGTGGAAAATCGAGATGAAAAGAAGATAATGAAAGTCATCGATCTGAAAGGTCAGCATGCATCCCTCATCCAGAAGAAAAATGTACTTCTTAGCTTCGATGTTGTAAGTAGCTTTGAATGTCCCGAAAGTGCCAGATGAACCCATGGGTGGCATTAGTCATGATGATTATATAGAAATAGGTCAGCAAGGCATTTTCACTCGTTGACCTCTTGTAGTTTGATTAACAGAAATGGCAGAAATGTTTCCGCTCCAGAGCAGGAAAGCGATTCGATTCAACACTCCTGTGTTGCAGGAAATTGGTAACTCTAACCTTCTAGAGATTTATGCAATAAATTAAGCGAAAATATATAGATGACTGTACCGCACTAGGCGATCTTCTCGAAATTCTCCGAGAAGAAGTATTCAACTTTTTGCCTATCCGTCTCTTATATTTCGAAAGACTTGATGATTCCGACATGTTGCAAATCTCATTGCTGGACCAAGCCGAGATCTACTCCCGTCTCGCAGAAAAGTTCACTCTTACTTATATATCCACGCAAGTGGATGACTCTACACGCTTGGACCAATTGGATGAAGTGACACAGTATGCTATTCTATCTCATACCTGGCTCCGCTCAAGCCCTGGAGAGCTATCCTACGATGTCTGGAATAAGGGGACTTTGGATCTAACGCACCCAGGATACGAAAAACTTGTTCAATTCTGCAGAGCTTCTCTAGTGAACCATGGGCTAAGCCTCGGATGGATGGATACCGTCTGTATTGACAAGTCCAGCAGCTCCGAATTAGATGAATCTATCCGGTCGATGTACAAATGGTATCATGATTCCTCCATGTGCATAACCTACCTTTCTGAGACCGATAATATCTCTCAGCTAGCGGAAGACCCATGGTTTACTAGAGGTTGGACATTGCAGGAGCTGCTTGCTCCAGTAATTATGAAATTCTACAACCGTGCATGGGGTCAGCTCACAGCTAAAGAATGCGACAAAGATGATAAAAGCATTCAAGAACAAATAGAGGAAGCGACGACGATTACATCTCAAGAGCTTTCGGCAGACCACATCAATCAGGTCTCGATATCTCGCAAAATGCAATGGGCAGCAAAAAGGGAGGTAACACGTGCCGAGGATATTGCGTATTCGCTCATGGGACTTTTTGATATCAATATGTCGATTGCCTACGGCGAGGGAGCCGACCTCGCATTCTCTCGACTCATCAAGGAGATTCTCAGCACTTGCAAATATAACGTGTTGGACATCTTCAATTGGGGAGGCAAATATATGACCAATATGTCCTCTCTTCTACCCTCAAGTCCGGAGGCATTTCTCAAACGGAATAAATACCTGAACGTATCACTGGAATTGATGGAACCTCTCACTCTAACGCATATGGGATTGCGCGTACCCGTGTTAATTGTTCCAATCAAAGTCACGGAGTCCTCAGTCACCAAGAAGTATACCCCGAAAGGCGACTATCATTCCTCACTATCTTCAATTCATCCGGAAGGGATTATTCTTCCTTTTCTATCACCGTCACGTGCCTTTCCGTCTAATTTTTCCTGCAATGTTCTGGACCTCGAAGCATTTCGCCCTCGCAAAAGGATGTTCGATTACCGATATGCGTTTGCCGTCCTCAACTGTACCGGAGATGAACATAATATCAAATTGCCATTGGCTTGCTTCGCAATCCTTATCCGTTATGATGCAGATGATGCCATTTTGTCTCCGACCGTGCCTATTACAAGAGTTGCATCCGTCCATCCCATTGTCTTTCCGCTCCAAAGGAAAGAAACCGAACTGCAGGCAGCAACAGATAATCGTTTGATGAGGCGCGGGGAATTGTGGCGTCATGGAATGCAGTTCCTTAGTATGTCTATCTAGATGATTATTATGTAGCAGTCAATATTCGGTCATTTATATACACGGTCACATAAAACCCTAGCGGTATTGATACATCCCAATGCTCACTATCATATTGCATAATTTGAACAATAGTTGAATTTTTGTGAGAATTATAGCCGTACTCAGGCTGTGCACGGATGGGGAAGTCTTCACCGACGAACATCGCCATATCCAACAGAGTCACTAGACACAGTGAAGAAAATTGTGGGTCCGATTACATTGCGTTTCAGTACAAGCTGTTAGTCATTGTCAATGATTGTGGGTAGATAACATAGAAGCAAGGAAACGGATAGGTACATACACATAAGATAAACAAAAGATCCCTCCGATGTACAATGCAACTGACTGCCTTCTCGATCTTCCGCTTTCAACTCGATAAGTGCAAGAAAAATACGGCATAACAGTGTTAGCATCTCGAGCGCCACCTACGGCAACGATATCTGCATCTGAGAATAACCTGTGACGATGAGGATATTCGATATGGACACACTCAAGTAACAGATATGCATTCGAATCCATCGAGCTACAGTAGGAGTCGAGGCAGGACAAGAGGACGACCCAATGGATCATTCGCATAGAGCGGAGGTGCGATGCGTAATTTGAATACATAGCATAGTAAGGCGACGAGGAAGTGCATCAAGTACCATCCCATCCACCAAGCTCTTCATGCTTATGGGCGCAGAGAGCGTGCAGAGGACCTGACATAACGAAATACTGTAGATAGAGAGAAGGCTAGAGGATTGCAAGAAGCTACGTATATGACAATGATCACACTGCGCTGTAAATAGCAGGGTATTCAGCGGTCTATGGATAAGGACCGCAATAGGCTGACATGGACTGAATTTGGAGGAGGGAGATGTGTGAGGCGACGCAAGCGGCAGAGTAAGGACGAAGGACAGAACATATGATCGCTCATGCTAGAGCGAGTCTCTCATGCATAAGGCAATGTACACCAAGATCGCCGTAGTAAGGGAATACGAGGGCGGAAGTGAGAGACAGGAATGGACGGTTTTATCTGGGATGTTGTGAAATTAGAGCAGACATGTTCTGTGAAACAGGATAGCTTATAAAGGTATAGAATTGGCGTCTGGATCGCCTCCATATGCCCATGATGCATGCAAAGGAGGACGAGAAAACGATGGGCGCAGGTCGTGTATTTAGTTGAGACGTACCGCAGACCGAGGTTGGCGTTGTATTAAGAACAACGAGCAGCAAGAGAAGGCTGAGATGAAAGCGGTGCGAGGACGGAGCAGGGGCGGATGTATTGATCTGTGAATTGCAGTAGTACATCGGATCATCTGCAGACGAAGGACGGATGGATGGAAAGAGTACATACACATGTGGGTCAAAGACCCATCTCGTTCCTCCAACACCCAACTACCACCTCAGACCGTAAATCCCAACCGTTCTACCCCAATCTTCCACCTGCTCGAAGATGCGAGTCGTAGGTCTCGACGATTCGATAATGCATCATCTTCACACCGTGTAGATAGAAGGAAAAGAAAGAGGGGTGATAAAATAAGGTCGCCGTTAATGCTCATCGACTCGGAGGTGCTATGAAGCTGGATGAGACGCAAATGGTTCTGCGAGGGACGGTAAATTAGATTAAATCATAATGGGATGGCGGACGTGATAAGGAGGAGGGACGGGAGGAGGGACGGGAGGAAGGAAGTGGTACGTACGCAGGTAGTTTGGAGAAACCTTCTCGTCCCTCCAACAGCGAACTACAGTCTCCAATTCCAACCTTTCCACCCCGATTATTTGGCCGTTCGATACTGATCCCAACGATCCAGCATCCACAACCTTGCGAGGACCTTGAACGACGGGTTGCGCATCCGAATCTACCCATCGTCGCTTATGTGCACGACCTCGCTTGCGAACATCCAGCTATGAGCCGGCGCGGGATGGGAGAACGACCCGATGAAGCTTCCGCGTAGGACTGGAGGAGCCCTATATAGCGAGCATAATCGCAGAGGATGGAGCGTGTGCGACTATACGACGTGAGAGGCGGCAAGGCGTCGACGCGAGTGGACGAAGGGATGGAGGACGAAAGGAGTCGAAGAATGGAAGAGGCAAAGGATGGAAGAAAAAAAGTGCTAGTGAGGACGCATCGAGATGAGGTGGCTTGAGGGGGTCGAGGAGTGCTTACGAGGCTTTGACGAGACGAGAGCGTTCACACGTACGGGACGACGGACGTAGAGAGGCTAAGAGATTGGGGGTGCTCGACGTGTCAATTGACTTGCTGCGTATAGGATGTGGGGGTGCAGCGACCGCGGCTAGGATACGATGTGCGAAGGGGTGGGGGAGCGCGCGACCCGAGGGACGGGCAAAGAAAGAATGTCGATGAAGTTTTGTGAGTGGGGCCGGTGCTTGCCTGAGAGAACATAAAGGGCATGAAGAAGGCGCATAAGTGCTTCGATGTGTTCGAAGAATCGTTGCATAGTCCGCGAAAGTCGTCGTGCTCGTACGTGATGAGAGAGAGCCCACGGAGGTGGCGGCATCACGAAGGAAAGTTGGGTGTTCGAGAAGCTAATGGGACGGTCCCACAGCACTGTTGAAAGTAGGAGGCACCGTGCTCTGCAGATAAGGAGCGCGTTGGGAGACGCGACAGTCGTCGTCAAAGAGATCGCCCAGAAACGTGAAAAGTTGAACCAACGGTCAACGGGCCGGCTTACATAAATTAAATTTCTCTCGCTCTCGTTCCTCGCTGGCTTATCAACCTCTCATCTCTATCCACACCCATACACACGGACGCGCCATCAACCCCACATACTCTCAGACGCGTCGTCCATGCGCCATCGCTCTGGCAAGCCCCACCCTCGACCGGACGGTCTTGCTCATAGGCGCCCTACCATCCAATGACCCTCCCTAACGCGCTCGCGCCCATATCATACCCGGCGCACTAGTGCCCTCCTTCCTCGCGCGTCCCGGATTCACTCGCTGTTGCTCTCCAACCCTCTCGAGTCGTCGCCAACGTGTCTCTCTTGTTCTACCGATGGTCAAGTTCCCACTTTCCACCTCTAGTCTTGCACGGCTTCCGTCTCCTCTAGCGCATTCCTTTCGCCCTAGCTCGCTGGCTCGAATTCATCATCGTAGTTTGCTCATATTCATCCCCTCTCGCTCCCTGTCAATGCCCCATACATACAGTAGACGCGATCTCACTGCCCCGCTCACGCATCGCTTTCTATCCCGGGTCCGACTTGCTCTACCCTCACTACTCCGTCTACCCTAACGACACCTATCCCCTCTCTCTCTCCGTTTCTTATATGCATCTCTGCGCTCTAGTTTCGCATTTCTGACTCCGAGTTTTGCGCATATATTCAAGCGCGAATATTTTTAAACCTCGACGACGCACTACGTCAGTTACTGGTTATATCCAAATCTCAGACGCTGTCCTTGACTCTCAGTAATCGCTACGATCATGATTACGTCCCATTGACATCATGTCCTGTATCTCGCCCCTTTCACTCCCTTCTTTCCTCCCCTTCTAAGTCCTAAAGGCTCTTCTGCTCTTTCATCTCCTGCGCTCTTCACTATCATGACCATTTTCACCGCTCTACTATCACGCATATCCCACATCTTTCTCTCCTCTCGCACTGTACATGAGTACCGTACTTACAAAAATCACAATTCTCGATGCAAATATGAGATTCAATCATCCTCATTTACAGCTGGTTGCATAAAGGTTGACACTCCGCGCCCGCGCGTGAAAGAGAAAGGAACTCCGCAGCGCGAGCCCTAACGTAGGGTTCCACTGTCCCGTCCCCGCAATGCGACGCTTGCTCTTGACCTTGACCTCATTTTGGGCGTAATGTCATTCAGTTTCACTCATCTCACCCTAGAGAGGCCTCAACCAATTCAACTGACATGAATTATCACAAGATCTGGACCAATGATGGCACGCTCATGTTACATGCCTGTTCCCCCCATTCCGCCAACATTCCGCGCTTGCGCCTGAATATATGCATTCGTAATCACCACTTCAAAGAATATTGGAGATGTTGGAAACTGCAGGGAAGGGATTGAGCACTTCTGGGCACTCAAAGATCACTGCATTGAGTTGTGATGGTGTGAGGACTGGGTGAGGAATTAACGCATAGATTTGTGAGTCATAACGAGACTATACAACGTAATACATGATACAGTACTTAGTCAGGCCTGACATTCGCGATGAGATGTTCACTGTCTGCATGCTCATGCTCCAATTCGCAGTGTTTGCTGCTGCTGCTGCAGAGCGCTAATAGGGGGTCAATCTTTCAGCAAATTCTTAAACATAATGGTGCATATATCAGGTTTTATAAACATGGAATATCATTAGGGTATCTAGTACGCCAACCGAGGCCCCTGGGGTTGAGGAACGCAGTCGCTGAGCGAGAAACCCTAGGCTAGGGCTCACTCTGCGGAGTTTCCTTCTCTTTCGCGCGCGGGGGCGGAGTGTCAACCTTTATGCAAACAGCTGTAAAAGTGCTGAGCCTCCCACTTGAAAGTTAGTTGCATTGGAAACGTCTCGGATCACAATCCTATCCTTCAAATCAAACAGACAGACGTCCAACCTCGCATATACCCGAACCTCGCCATATCCCAATATCGCGAAGACAGTCCTTACTCCCTACTTATCGAAACCAAAACCAACCCCAAACCTCCTCTCTTCGTTCAAAGACAAGATAGAATATCTCCGTCGCAAATGTTATCATTGGGCCAATATCAAAATCAACGTACAAGAGTACCAAGTATACACCCCAGATTCCTAAAAACGCGACATACCCCGATGAACCGTCTACATATTATACCACCACCCCCCATAAGAGGGTATGTGTACTTGTAAGGATGTCCGAAAGTTAGGTCTATCAATTTAGCGGTCCACCCCCTCGGCACCACTCGGAAACAGCCGTAACTTTCACTTTTCAAGTGGCGTTCTAACTTTTGCGGTGACAATCTGACTTTTACAAGAAAAGTTCGCAAAAGTTACTTTGCGCAGAGGAAAAGTGAACAGGAAAGTAACTTTGTTAACCACCGAGTATCTTATATTCCAAGAGCCTCCAGCTCGAGATCGTATTTGGCGTCATTTCGCGGTAAGATACAAGTGAATACAGACTGGCATACGGCGACGTCGAGAGAAATTAGGAAGGCCATTGGAAGTGTTTTGTAGATGAAAACCACAGCGAGAGAACAGCAAAACATTGACCTGTGTCGATGTACGAGCACAGATTGACCGCAGGTTCCAAGAATGCGTACCTAGAAGTAGATCTCGCATTAGAGCCAGACAACGAAAAAGACGGTGTAGAAATCGATCAGAGTGCACCAAATTCAAACATTGAGAAGCTGTGAGACTAGCCGTCAATGGCCCTGATGCAGTCTTCGTCCAGAAGAGTACACGGAGAGAGATTGATTGGGAAGTGAGTATACGACGTTCACATCATCCGCATATCCCGATAGACGATCGAAAAAGACACAGAGCTCATTATGATGCGATACGTACTACCCCTACCCTCACGACAATTTATTTTTTCTCTGTACTCAACCGATGAGACAGCTAAAATATATGCCATTCGTAATTTATCGATCAATTGATGTTGATGTGCCTCCGCGCCTCGTGCTCCGCCGCATGTTCCTGTTAAAAGATTAACCCTCGATGTTGCGATAAGAAGGAAAGCAAGAGAAATGGTGGGACTTACAACATAAATTCCACAATAGTTTCCAGTCCTGGCTAACCCAACGACCTCCAATACCCCTAACAGCGAGTTACTTGATCTAGTGATCTGATGGAGGCCAACGGCGAAAGAACTGGAATAGAGCTGCGAAGAAGCAGAAGATTACTTTACACGAGCGCCACACGGATTCCACAGGCTGTACGGCCTCGGTGGACTTTCCCTCGCCTCAAAAACTGAATGTGTGCACAATCCGAGGAGCACAGCGTCGTAAACTCACAGCCATAGATGAGGCACCTCATGTCCTGTCGTATCACATGTACATCCGGACAGAGGCCGTACACGAACGGTCGGAAGCATCAGCTCTCTCCTAACCACCATACTTTAAATCAATATCGCGGTTCCCAAAAGTATCTTCAGTATTTGAGAGAAGACAGAGTATCGATGACTCCGTCAAGTTCCCAAAAGGCGCATAGAAGCGATAAAACACATCGGCCCAGTAGTTCATCCGATAGCACTGGTGATATCGAGTTGGATACTCGATCTCAGGATCAGAGGACAGAAGGTGGGAAGATATTCTCTTACATATATTCGTTGATTGAATACAGATGATAGAGCCAGGCGCACAAGGCAAAACACTTCTCATCGCTCTGCACAGTCTGATAGTCCCTCTCGTGCAGAACGTCGTACCTCATGCTAGTGGTGGATTTAATTACATCGTTACAAAAAGCACGTCTAACAGGGCTCCATAGATTCATGTCGGTTTTCTGAAAATCCAGAAGCGGAACATCTACTCGTAGCGCTTCAGAAATACGTCGCTAGCGTCGTCGTAGGTAGTCAAACTGAGATGGAAAACGAGATTGAAGGACAAAGAGCGAGAAGAGTTTTTCTGAAAGGCATGTAAACGAACTCAAGGCCTTGATTTTAGACTCAGCTGCGGTCTTCAATAGATTTGGAGGTGTTGGATGTGGCAAAGGTGCCGGATACGAAGCGTGAAGATGAAAGTGCCCAAGGTAGGTGATACCCTGTTGACTACTGCGCTTCATACAGCATAATAACTGGTGCCCAAACTAGAGCGCACGAACTATACGGACCAGGGTCAAACTGACATCAACATTGAAAGCCCGTTGCACATTCCATTCTTCTCGTTGGAAAACTTGCTAGGGGTGCTACGACAACGGGTCTTCAATCGTCTTCCGATTCGTCTTCTCTGTTTTGAGAAGCTTGGAAACACTGACACTCTCAAGATCTCACTGCTAAATCAGGCAGAACTTTACTCGTATCTTTCGAAGAAATTCACAATCATCCACTCAGCCAATCCAATTGACCCCGCAGAACTATGGGACGACTTGAATAGTCTCACCAAGTATGCGATTCTATCCCACACCTGGGCTCGCTCAATTGCAGGCGAGGTTTCTTACAACGAATGGTGTAACGGGAGTCTCGATCTGACGCAACCCGGATTCAAAAAACTCGTCCACTTCTGCAGGGCCGCTCTGGAGAACCACGGGATGAGTCTCGGATGGATGGACACCGTCTGCATTGATAAATCAAGCAGCTCCGAGCTCGATGAATCCATTCGCTCGATGTTCAAGTGGTATCAAAACTCCTCCATCTGCATTACCTATCTCGCCGAAACGGAAAATTTGACAGATATGGTGAACGACTCCTGGTTTACACGCGGTTGGACATTGCAGGAGCTTCTCGCTCCAACGTTTATCAAATTTTATGATCGGGTATGGAATCAGCTCACAACCTCCAAAAATGACAAACGGAACGCTGATATACAAGCGCAAATCGAACTGGCAACATCAATAACAGAAAAAGAGTTATTATCCACCCATCTTCCTGGACTTTCTGTTTCTAGAAAAATGCAGTGGGCAGCGCGCCGACGCGTAACGCGCACTGAAGACACTGCATATTCTCTAATGGGACTTTTTGATATCAGCATGTCAATCGCATACGGTGAGGGTGGACAACAAGCGTTTGTTCGTCTCATCAAGGAAATCCTCAGCACAAGTAAATACCGCACTTTGGATATCTTTAATTGGGGAGGAGAGTATGAATCGGATCAATCGCATTTGCTTCCGTCAAGTCCACAAGCATACCTGGAGCGGAATAAACTTCTAGACACACCACTCGCATTGATGGAACCACTAACTTTGACGCATATGGGATTGTGTGTACCTGTCTTGATCCTCCCAACCAAAGTAACTCAATCCACAACCATCACTCAATACAGTCCGAAAGGGGATTTTTTTGCATCAGCCTACCCGACCCGTGCAGAAGGGTTCAACATTCCCTTCGTCTCCATGGGTCAGATTTTGAATTTGACCTGCAATGTTTTGGATCACGAAGCCTTTGATCCACACTTGGACGAAAATGATAACAGACATGCATTTGCCGTCTTAAATTGTACTGGGGATGAATGCAATCTCCAAATTCCTAAACTTTGTTTCGCAATCCTCATTCGTTATGTGATGGACGATGTATCGCTGGCACCTCTCACCTTCTTCAGCAACAAAGTCTCATCACTTCATCCCATAGTTTTCTCACTTGGAAGATTTACTACCAATGGGCTACAAAGTTTTGAAGATGAATATAACGTAGAACGTAGTGAACTGGGGCGTCATGGGATGCAGTTTCTCAGTATGTATATTTAGTGTATAGTTATATTAGATGAAATACTTAGTTCAGTCGTGATGAACCAACTGTATTGATTGTAGTGCAGAGAGCGTGATAATTTTTATATATTGTCAGCCATGTCATATTGCACATAGTCATCCGAAAAGAGTGTTGTACTTCGGCATGTTTAAAATAGTAGACGATGGTGCGAGTGTGAGTGTACGACGCGCGAAGGGGCGAGGTGGGACACGAACCACGGAAGGTGGGACGAAGGTTGAACGAGAGGAAACGCAAGTGCGTGTCCGCGCATACACTTTAATGTTGCGAGGCGGAGAGAGCGTCTGAGGTAGCCCTGCATAGTCCACGAAAATCGTCATGCTTGTGTGCAATGAGACTCGGAGATTGTGATAGCGCGCAGAGACAGGGACATAACGAACCAGGTAGGAGGGCATGGGATGTTGGGCGCTTGAAAAGCTATGGAAGTGTTCACACTGTGCCGTCAATAGTGCTTGAGGGTCCGGTCCAGTCCAGTCCGGTTTTTTACCCCCCGGAGTGATAGACCGAGACCTGGACTGGTCCTAGTCGGTCCTAGGACTGCAAAAAAACCGACCAAAACCGCATTAGACCGGTCTAAACCACTATCAGTTCGAACTGAAAAAAGACCGGCCTTTGTGCAATTTTTTTGTATTTTAGACTTAATATATTAAACCTAATATATTTCCTCATTAAAAAGAGCCCCAAAACGTAGAATTACATGCAGAAATAAATATTCCACAGCAATATTATCATTAAATACCTGTTTTCTACGCATTTTTCTTGTTTTTGTCATAGCCGCCTCTCGCGTCGTACAATCACACACGCTCCATCCTGTGCGATTATACTCGCCATATAGGGCTCCTGCAGTCCTACGCGGAAGCTCCATTTGGTTGTTCTCCCGTCCCGTGCCGGCTCGTAGCCGGATGTCCGCAAGCGAGGTCGTGCACATAAGCGACGATGGGTGGATTTGGATTCGTAACTCGTCGTTCGGGGTCCTCGCAAGGGTGTAGACGCTGGATGGTTGGGGTCAGTATCGAACAGCGAATTAATCTGGGTGAAAAGGTTGGAATTGGAGACTGTAGTTCGCCGTTGGACGAACGAGAAGGGTTCTCCACTCTACCTGCGTACGTACTCCTTCCTTCCTCCCGTCCCTCCTCTTTATCACGTCCGCCATCCCATTATGATCTGATCTGATTTACCGACCCTCGCAGAACCATTCGCGTTTCATCCAGCTTCACAGCACCTCCGAGTCGATGAGTCTTAATGTCGACCTTACTTATTTTACCGACCCTCTTGCTTTTCCTTCAATTTACTTGGTGCGAAGACGATGAATGGTCGAATCATCGAGGCCTACGGCACGCATCGTTGATCAGGTAGAAGATTGGGGTGGAAGGACTCAGATAGGGGCGTCGGTAGTTGGGTGTTGGAGGAACGAGACGGGTTTTTCACCTACATGTGTATGTACTCTTACTTTTCATCCGTCCTTCCTCCGCAGATGATCTAATGCAACACATCCTACAGAAAGTGTATGCGTTTGATTCACCATCACCACAACTAGATCAAGATCTTCCTTTCTTACCACTTTTTGTCCTGCCTGCAACACTAACATCGGTCTATGGCGCATCGTAAGCAAGTGTATGGCCTGCGCTGGTCGTCTTCTCGTCCTCTTTTACATGCATCGTAGGTATACAGAGACCATCCAGACGCTAATCCTACAGTACGTTTCTGGCGCCTGAAAAGGCGGGAATTGGAGGAACGACGTCAAATGGGGAAAGTTGGTGGAGGAGACGGTTGTTGGGTTTTGGAGTGAAGGAAAAGGATGTTCTGGTAGTCTTTCTGCGTTGTGATACATATTTCTTCCTACGTTTCTTCCATTCTATTTTTCTTTTTCCTGATCATCGATCCCAATCTTAGCTACCCCACCCCACAGAACACGTCTGCTTTGATTTCACAACACCCCATGAAAAACCGCCAACCCTCTCTCGCATCAGTTCTTCTGTCCTCGTCCTCCCGACCACGGCGAATTCGGTGTGCATCGCATTATGCATGGGAAACTCACTCTAGCATAAGCGTCCAAGTGCTCTGTCCTTTCACTTCTTCCATACTGTCACCCTTTTCACGCGCTTGCCTCGCCTCACTCCACGGCGTCGGCATGCACAATCGATGCCGTACGACGCCCTCTGCTTCTGCTGTCCTCCTTAAAATCCAGTCCATGCCAGCGTATCGCAGTCCTTATCCATAGAGCGCTAAATACCCTGCTATTTCCATGCATCGAAGTGCGATCATCGTCTTCTTGCAATCTTCTGGCCTTCCTTCTACGCACAGTATTTCGTTATGTCAGGTCGCTCTACACGCTCTCAGCGCATAGGCATGAAGAGCTTGGTGAATGAGTAATTAGCGTGACGTATGCTGTTCGCTCACACTGACGAGAAGTCTTGTCTATATATCCCAGCTCCGCATCTTGTCTGCTGCATTGGGCGTTTAGTCGTTGGCTTTTTTATATATCTTAGATTAGGGTATATATATAGAACTTATTCAGGATGCTTTGCACCTTCGCGTGCGCGCAACGCATAACGGTTCCCAAATATCATGCTGTGGAATTTTGGAAATAATGGATGTATTCACGCTCTCCCAACTCCACTCAAATGCGCTCATTCTTATTACAGGTCTACAAAGTCATGTCGACGGCCATTGCCACTAACACATCTAACGAACACCCGTAAGTGGGACCAAACATAAACAGTGAGTCATGGACTTAAATAGGTATCTTACTTTGGAGGTCATGGGTCCCCATCAATGAATTATAGAGCTTTATATGTCTTCCTCACAGCCTTGGACCCTTGACACCACCCTTTGTGCATACGAGTACTTGGAAGAGCACAGCATAGTATGTTTTCCGCATGCGTTGCATTGCGTTCCATTCCCTTCCCCTCGTGTTGTATCACATGTACATCTAGATATAGACGGTGCGCGAACGTCGGAGGGATTATGATTATTGGTCATGCAAGGGTATGCTCGGCTGACAGTGAGAGCCCTCTTGCCATACCGCAACTCTCTCTCACTCGAGCTCGTTACCGTCATCGTCTGTTACTGAATCTATATTGCCCAGTCAATGATGGATCGTAGCTCTGGTACTTGAAAAGCAGTTTCTTTGAAGATCGACAATACTGATCCCCATCAGGTAGCCAAAAGGCGCACAGAGCAGAAAAAATGGATCGACGCAGCAATTCCAGCGATAGCACTGGCGAAGGCGAGTCGGATGCACCTCTCAAGGGAAGCGCAAAGATAAGTAAGGATATTATCCCTCTCGTATATTGCATGACTAAATCAGACAATCACTCGCCAAGTCCAAGTGTCTGATGCCAAAGGCCAAATTCTGCTCGATAGTTTGCGAAATTTGATTTTTCCCCTTATCCAAAATGTGGTTCCGGCAGCGAATGGTTATTTTCAATATATGTAATGACTTAGACGATATCTGATGGTTCTCTATAGACATAGCTGGCGGTCCAGAAGCAGAGCTATTTCTCGTCGCGCTACAGAACTACATCGTCAGCATTGTTCACCCTCAAACTGCCCAGAATCCAGTTGCAGGGCTGTCTGAAAAAGTTATCAATTTGGAAGGTACATCCTACTCTCTGTCTTCAATATATGTAAAGGTCTTCAAATTCGAAATAGAACTTGACTCGCCGCAGGTACATCTGAAGAAGGACGAGGTTGGTCGCGAAAATGCACTGAAAGGTGAGCGAACCCCGTTTTTCACTCCGACTCAATGTAATCTGACCATATAACGCACCGGATCAACTACCAGCTGTTGAAGTAACAGAAAGTAACACAGTCATACATCGTCATATCAACGACGAACGAAGCAGTAAGTTTTATAGTTTTAGAAGCGAAAGCGACAGAAGTTAATATTGACTTTCTCTTAGTTGAACTACAATCCCTTCTTACAGACCTGCATGAACGAGTCTTCAATCGATTGCCCATACGGCTCTTGTACTTCAAAAGGCAGGATGACTCCAATCTTTTGAAGATATCCCTGCTCTACCGCTCAGAAATCTACTCGACCCTCACAGAGGCGCTCACGAGAAGATACATGTGCACGCCCTGGGAAGACCCGGGTCGTTTTCGGTTGATAGATTCCGTGACAGAATATGCCATCTTATCTCATACTTGGCTGCGCTCTCAATCTGGCGAAATAACCTATGACTCATGGCACAAAAGAGATTTTGATCTGCTACATCCGGGATACCGAAAACTGGCCCAATTTTCCAAGGCTGCATTGGAGAATCACGGAATATCCCTCGGATGGATGGATACTGTCTGTATAGACAAATCCAGTAGCTCGGAGCTCGACGAATCAATCCGTTCGATGTACAAGTGGTACCAAGACAGTTCAATCTGTATTACATATCTGGCGGAGAGCTCGTCTGTCGCTGATATGGCGAATGACTCGTGGTTCACTCGTGGTTGGACATTACAAGAACTTCTCGCACCACAAACCCTCAAGTTCTATGATCGCAACTGGAATCAACTTACCTTATCATTTAACGATAAACGTCATGAAGGAGTCCAGGACCAAATCAAGCTCGCAACATCGATCACCGAGGATGAACTCACAGATAAATATATGTCCAGTCACCCGATTTCCCGCAGGATGCAGTGGGCAGCAAAACGCCGTGTAACACGGGGCGAAGACACTGCGTATTCATTGATGGGAATCTTTGAAATCAGTATGCCGATCGCTTACAGTGAAGGCGCAGACATTGCATTTTCTCAACTCATCAAGGAGATTATCAGCACCACAAAATATGGTGTGCTGGACATATTCAATTGGGCTGGCACATTTTTTTCCATGTCTTCCGTCTTACTTCCATCGAGTCCACAGGCGTATCTCCAGCGTGACGAGAACCTTAAAGTGGGAGTGTGCAGGGATGTGTTACCCATGTTGCCAATGGAGCCCTTGACATTAACGCATCTGGGTTTGCGTGTACCCATATTGATTTTTCCTTTCAGTAAAATAAATACCCCACAGGCAGTATGCGCACCGAAAGGCGATTTTTTCGGAACGGTCTCCATAAGAACTGAACAGGAAGGATGGGGGTCCTATCTCTTGTCAACGAGGGACTGTTTAATTCTGAATGCTGGCGCCTTCAACCCCGATATCTCTTTGCATGAGCAAAGATTCGCATTCATGGTTCTCAACTGTACTGGCGACGAGCGCATCATCAATGTTCCGGAACAGTGCTTTGCAATCGCCATCGGCTATTACAACACTGAAGCATTCATGAGTCCTCTGACACGCAAGGTTAAGGTGCATACCTCGCATACAATTACCTTCCAAATCCAGAGCAAAAATAATGCCATTGTTCCAGTCGCAGAAAACTTTCTGGATGCGCCTGCATATCGCTTGAAACCAAGCGAATTACAACAACATGGAATTCAATTTCTTAATATGTACTGCTGATGGAAGGGATACATACATGCGTATTATTACTGAACTGTTCAGTTATTACAATCTCCTGCCTGTCTTGTCAGTCCTCCCGTCACGTTCTCGATCCATGTTGCATTTTTATCGCACCTTCTCCTCACCTACGTATATCTCTACATGTCTATGGCATTCATTCTGTACATTTTAGCCAATGTATACTTCCCTATTTTCACTTACACACTTTCTGCTACTTTCGACTGACCACTTTTCCGCAACTCACAGATGTTCACAAATCCGACTCGACTCTGTGGAAAAGGAAGCAGATTTAAAGTAAATTAAAAAAGAAAGTGGGGAGCGTCAACAAATGCTATGAGTCGTCAAGCAGATGCCCGAGCAAATGTCGCAACGCATACACGAGTCGTCGATGTTGTTCAAGATCTAGAGGTCAGTGTAACGCGACAAAGCTTCAGGTTGTCAAGGCGAACAATCTGGGGCCAGAATGCGAAGGAACATTGATACCTCACAGTGTAACTAGGCGAGCGGGCGAGAAGAGCGTATAATACGGGTATCAGCGTGGTCAAAGCGAGACGATGTAGACGCTAGACAAGATATCGTAGTGTATTGTACTTTCAAGAACACGGGAGTCGTGGATGCCAAGGCCCAGAGAAGTATCACGAGAACGAACAAAGGTTTGTACGTATGGCACATACATATATTGTGCAAAAAATATACCGGCGCAGTCATGCCATCGCAGAGGGTTAGTACAACAGCGGAATTGGTTGGAGAAGTCGAAGCTAGCTAGGTATGCGCAGAAGAAGCACCCCGAGGAAAAGCAAAGAGAAGGCGGCGATGACTCGGTGACGAAGTGTAGTGTACTGGTCCTGGCTGGGTGTTGGATATCCATTATTTCCAAATGAAAGAGGTCTATGATTTGTTGAGTAGATGCTAGAGGGAACATTGCATTAGAGCATCGTCGAAGTTATTCAAGATATAGAGGTATCAAAAAGCCAGTGTACATAAGCCAGGAGTAATCTATAGGGAGAATGATTCAACTCGGAAGCGAGAGAGCAGGAGAACATCGATACCTTGCAATGTAACTAGGCGAGTCGTGAAAGAGCACATGATACAAGCCTGAATTCCAGTCTATGCCAGAAAATGCAGACGCTACAAGGTGTATCGTATGTATGAAAAGGCGGCCATTCAGGATAACGGCTCATAGAAGAGCATAGCAGGCGTTTTCAGATCCCTTTTTTGCCATGCAGGCGAAGCGCTTTTGGGAAGTCAAAGTTTGACCGCATATATGTAAGATAAAAGGTGGAAGAAATCGTAGGAGCGTTGAATAGGGACAAAAAGGAGCGGACAAGCAGTATTTCACAAAGACAAGGACGATCCGGAGGAGGGGAAAAGGACTAGAGCCAGCGCATATAGTCACTACGTGATCACGTTCGAAGAGATAATTGCCATTTGTGGAGAAGAAGCCCAAGCTAGATTTAGACTGGCAGCAAGGAGCATTCCAGAGAAATCATATAAGACGCGTGTTGAGGATGTACGACTAGACTTTCGATTGAAGGCGCGGATGGTATTGCGTGGTGAGCAGGAGCGGGGAAATAGGTATTCTTGTAATGCATCAGCGCATGCGACTGATCGGTCGGTTCGTGCTATAATGTAAAGGAGAGCTGTATACCAGGAGAGTCCATGAGCGTTGACGCGGACGTACAAGAGGGCGTACCGGACGAGTCGCAATACGGCGTGAATGAAGGGTCTGAGTTACACATGTTTGGCGCAGCCGAAAAACGTTGAAACGGAAGGAGAGGGACACTATATCTACATGCAGAGGAGGGGGTAAAGAAAGCGAGGAGGGAGAATTGGGAGCAGAGGACGACGGGAGAGGGGAGGAAGAGGAGGAATCATGACGGAAAGTGAGACAAAAAAGACGCGTGACTCGGAAGGGCGGACCGAGCTGGTTCGTTGATATCCCACGGGTCGCGTCGCTCTCATGTTTTGATTGTCCCATCTTCCCTCAAGCTCAAGCTCATTGTCATAGCTTCTCGAACGCACTGTGCCCTCTCCTCCACTTTATTCAGTTTCCACCTCAAGCTCAGTATGGCGACCTTCTTTCGGACGATGCATGGATATCTCAAGCGCTCTTAGCCCCCCTACGTAACCTCCACTGAGGCGTGAAGGGAGAAATCCTCACTCGTCTCTACAACACCGGGTATGCACGGACACGGACTCGCGTCTCCTCTTGTTCAAGCACCGGAGTACGTCCTTCGTCCCTCCATCCTTGTTTCGCATCCCACCTCGGTTCTCTACGCGTCGTACACCTACACGCGCATCTCTCATTCTATCCAGCATCACCTCCGTAACACATACACGGCAAATCGACCAGCATGTCGACAACCCCATGCTCTCCCCACCTCGTCGTCTCCCGTCATCGGCAGAAAATCGGGGTAGAAGATCCAGGCATGATCTGAGTTAGCAGTTGGCCACGGGTGTTAGAGGAATGACGGAGTTAATATGTTCTAGTACCCGAGTACGTTCCCCTTCTTTTTCTCCCCTCTATCCTCCATCCAATTCTAATTTGATATCCCGCCCCACAGACACCACCATCCGCGCCTGATCTATCTCCACAGCACCTCGACAAGCCTTACCGCTCGACGACCCTTTTCTACTGCTCCTACTCCACACTATCGCTCTTTTTTCGCCTTACTGCTGCAACTCGAAACGCCACTATTCACGCCCACGCCCCGCCCTCTGGGTCACTTGCAAGGACAGTGTGCATGCGAAGACGGCGAATCGTCGAGATCTACGGCGCGGAATGTCGGTTAGGTAGGAGATTGGGCTGGAAGGGTTGGGATCTGAAGCGCTGGTAGCGGGGTGTTGGAGGAAAGAGAAGGATCCTTCACCTACGTACGTATATACCCCCTCTTTCCATCCTCCTTTCGTATGTGCAGATGGCGCTATTGAATACGATCTGATGTACCGCGTTTCAAAGGGCCCTTAACGTTCTCGTCCATCATCACCACACTCCTCTTACTCTGCAGACAGTTCGGCATTTGGATGACCATACAACTCGTTGCCATCAGCCCAATACGATGTCCTCTAACGTGAGTTTATTATGCGAATCCCCTCGATTTTTCCGCTTACACGCATTCATTGGATGTAGTGTTGCAATGACTGTCAACTGTGCGTCCATACTCGCCGTATTCTAGGCGAGGGAAAGCCCACCGAGGTGTCACATGAAGAACTAGGACACTGGTTGGAGATGCAGCGATGTACATATTTGTTATCAGTACATTGGAGGGATATGTTGTAAGCTACCGTGCGCGTTTCGCTAACGGGAAGGTACGAAACGTCGTCTCGATATATTCGCGTCATCCTTCTCATCGTTGTACATCGGATTAGCCCTTACATGCTTCGCATATCAATGTCATCGTTGTTCCCGACGCGTCGTAGGCTTCGAAGAACCCGTTCACCTCAATCGCTTTGCAATGTTTCCCAGCATTCCCTGCCCATCTCAATATCCATAACCTAGAGGACATTACTATTATCCAACAATACATGATGCGAGGGAAAAGGATGCACGACATTCCGAGAAGCCTGCGCCAAGCTCTCCTAACGATAATAAAGCCAGGACCGGTCGACCTCCTGCTAGAGAAGAGGTTATTCGCGTGGCAAGGTAGCTTTCAATCAGGTACGTACTCAGCCTTCCTATGTATTTGCGTGAGTTGCCTATATACTAATATTTCACTGCTACTTGAATATCAGATTGCCGAGACGCGATTCCCTAAAGCTTTCCAGATCTCCTTCAGTCGTTTTGGTGTCGTATCTACCTCTATACATCTCGTCATGTTCATTTCTGTTTCGCCCAGCGACGGTACCGGATGATAACAAAGCAAACGTTCCCGATGCTGCGCTGACACTGCTATCACTCAGGTGCGCATTAGACCTTCATCCCACTTACCTTCTTCCTGATTCATTTGTCTAGGTTGGAGAAGTAGCTTTATCGGCATCCTATTCGAATTATTTTGTCCCTTCTAATGCTGGTTTATCATCTATTCATAGTCATTTCTCCATCCTCCGCTCCTTCTAAACGGTTTTGATATCCATTCCAATTCTTTCTGACCGCTCTCTTTACACGACTAAATTGCGAGCTGGTTGCAAAATTCAATGTTTCTTGAGAGACCGGACATCGTTTAATCTGGCTGGAGTGGACGAAGCCGTATGATGTATGTTGTAAGTCACTCTCCGCTCTCCTTATCATTATCCCAGGGCTTATTGTTAGTCTACGACAATGTGGTGCGAGAAGCGGAACGACATCAGTCAATTTTATACAATTGTCTCTTTGTCTGAGCGAAGGAATAGGAGGTATCATAGAATATCGCAAGCGAGGTAAGCGTTTGTGCATCGTAATCGCCTCATTCGCATTAATTCCAATTCCTACTTTTGATGTTCACCCTTCTTCATTTATGGGATCAAAATCGCACCGCCCGCTCTTCCGTGAGCGATGAACAGCTCTCCGGAGATGTAAACCTTCGGTCAGCCTAAGATGGAGGTGGTGGTGAGATTTGTGCTGTAAGTCTCTTCGCGTTGGCGCTCACCTCGTCAAATCATCTTGAGCTCATCTTTTTCTCTTTGAACTAGGAGCGTACAGACACATATACGTAGTACGAGTTACGGAACGAAATCGGTCAAAATTATTGTTGGTGTCTCTTCGGTTGGGTGTAGGTGTTGGGATGATGTCGCGGGCGTGTTACGTATCGAAATTATTATGAGCTTCGTGCTCTTACTGATCGTTTATCGCGCTATGCAGATGATTCGAACGGCGCGTACTCGCTTTCTAGTGTTTTTTTCTCTATGGATTATACTAGAGCAAGATCATGCATTAGGGCCATCTCTTCACTACTATCGGCGAGATCAGACCTGTCTCAAGTTTCAACGGGACGATGGGACGATGTATTAATGTCTATCTTTAATTGAGGTGTGTTCGGATCTGTCATTTTTTCGTTGTCTAGCTCTAATACTAGTTTAACCTATAGGTACGCCTACGAGTTCGTGTCTTTATCGACGATGCGCGCGAGGAGAGCGTAGAATCTGATTCTAATACCGCACCTCTGATCATCGCTGCTGGTGTTGAAGATCAGATTAGAAAAATGGGGGCTCTTTGAGTATCTTCGTGCGTTGAGGCTTTCTCTCGACCCGTCGTGTTCGTGATTCTTATTTTCTATGTGAATTATAGGTTGAAGAGGTGCGCCTTTTCGATCCATCTTGGAGCCTGCCACCGCACATATAAATCATCTGCTCGTATTCCATATTTTGGAAGCGTCCGAGTCAGAAGTCGGTCCGTGGGTTTTTCAAACTTTGGGCTGGAGGCGAGTTGGGTGTAAGATATCATTGTAAGTCCTTCAACCCGTTCTCGCGTTCACTTTCTCTTGAGTCTTACTAAATGCGAACGTCGAAGGCTTACAGTATCGAATTTCATTGCGGCCATGAGCTAAGCCTAAGGGCGAGATGGCGAGACTGCAAGAATTGTGGAACGTCGGCGATCGGTGTGATTGCATCGTATCATCTACATATGAGTATTGGCGGGTGATGCTTATAGGGTATCGCTATTGCAAAAGGTACGCTAAGCAGCACGAAAGCTTTGTAGGTAAGCGTTGGAAACGTGTGTGAAACGGAGATGGGACGAAGCTGAACATCAAGAGACGAGGGATTAGGGACCGCTGACGGTGCCTGTGCTGGTCGTAGTGGACGCTGATTCCGGTTTTCGACCGCGTCGGTCCTCTGCGTGCATGCCCGCTGAGAGGCGGTGCGTGGAGCTGGGTTCTGCGTTAAGGAGTGGAGGGGGACAATGCAGATGGTTCGTCAGGGTATGTCATGCTTTTGTATGTATATCCGAGGTGTATAGTACATTGTTACTGTATGCGTTAATTTTTCAATGAAATGATAAAGTTTTCAACGGAAATTTGTGCCTTTCCTTCGAAGAAAGAAAGATAGATTAGGTTTTTTTTTCAAGTTCGGTTTTTTTGATAAGTATAAGATTCGGATTATGGCAGGGGTGGACGTCTACTTGTAACTTACAAGAGGTTCGGTCGTGATCTAAGTCAGGCTACATTTCGGTTTTGAAGAGTAATCTTTTCGAGTGGAAGGCTCGGCATATTCCTGATACCTGTATTTTAATCCATCGATAATGTGGTGCAATTTTGTGAGTAGAACACCCGAAGGAGGCGGAGCTGTGGGATATATACGTAAGTAGCGGATAAAGGGGTGGTGAAACAACGCGTTCGGTAAAGAATGAGCACAAGTACGGCGACAGGGCAGACGTATGTACGGCAAGAAGACGTAGAATAAAAGAGAAGGGACTGCAGGATACGAGATGAGAAATGCGTGATGCGATAGGTTACAAGATGGTATCGTAGAGTAAAGAACAGCAGTTGGGGATTGTATGTATAGAATCCAATACGCTAGAGACGGTTCGTTATGGCTGGCATAGTAAGGCGTCTATTCAGGATCCACAAGACCGAAATGCGAGTGTGGGAAAGGCGTAAAAGAGAACTGGGAGTCGATGTTGAAACCCGAGGTACCATAGACTAGATAGTGAGAATGATTCTGAAAGCAAAACCTCACAGAAAGCATGGCGCGCGAGTGGGGTTGGTAGATCTCGTACAGTGGGACGTTGACAGTGGGCGAGATAATAGAGGAGGAGCACGATCGAGCGAGATAGCGAGGATAGTTGGGACGTGAGGGTGGGCCGCGACGATGAGTGGGAGGGACGCAGAGTAGTAGTACACGGGCTGGACACCAACAGGTGCATGCGTGGAGGGAGGGTATTCGCTCGCCCTACTATGTAGTGCGCGCATACGAGAAGATAGGTGAAGTCCAATGTGCGGCAGGACTCCTATAAGCAAGACCAGTGGGAAGCGGGGAGAGGGCTTAGAGTACGGCTGGGGTGTTGTTGGAAGATGAATGGGGCGCTAGAGTATGCTGGGTGTGGTCGATGGTGGGGCTTTGAGATAGCGTGTATGAGAGAGAGGGAGCGAAAATTAATTTTAGGCCGGCCCGTAGACCGCTGGTTCAACTTTTCACGTGTCCGCCACAACTATTCCGGTGGTCATCCCGATCTCACCCGATACGACAACCGGGCGTTACGAGTCGGATGGTGCGGACTTGTTGGCCTTTCGAGGCTTGTGGAATCCGTACGGCACTCGTGTATCGTAATCGCCTCCTTCGCAGGACTTCTGGTCGTCATTCCAATGCTTTGCGTTCGCCCTTATCAGGTCAAAATCGCACTGTCCGCTCTTCCATGAGCGATGAACAGGTTTTTGGGGGTTTTTAAACCTTCGGACAGCCTGAGAGGTGGTTGTGAGATTCGTGTTGTGAGTCTCCGCTCTCGTGCTCTTCTCGTCAAAATATCCATCGTTTATCATTATTTCTCTCAAAGATAGGCCTACGGCAACATGGTATGAAGATGGGTTAATGCTCTGTGATCGATATAGCGGGTATCTCTTCGGTTGATAATGGGCGTTGGGAAATCGTATAGCATGGTGCAAGCGTGGTACGTATCGCATTTTCGTGAGCTTTTGTTTTTACTGATCTATCGCGAAATTCAGATGGTTTGAAATTTGAAGGGCGTATACGTATTCACTTCGTGGTCTATTTCTCGCCATGGACTCTACTTACTGGAGCGAGACTATGCATCCCCTCCGTCTCCTCAATTCCATCGACGAGTCTCAGACATTCTTCAGGATGCTGAGCCGCTGTATGTCTCGTTGAATGAGGTATGTTCTGATCTCTGTCATTTTTCGTTCTTTGGATTCTGATGCAAGATCTACTTCTAGGTACAACTACGATGAAGAATCCGCGATGCGCGCGAGGAGATCGTAGAATTTGACAGCAACGTCGCACCTCTGATCACCGTTGCTGACATCGAACATTGGATTAAAAAAAAGGGAGCTCTTTCGGTATCTTCGTAGGTTGAGCTTTCGCTCGACCCGTCGTATTCGTGATTCTTAATTTTTTATTCAATTTGTAGGCTGAAAATGCACGCTTTCCCGATCCTTCTCGGAGCCTGCCGTCACTCTCGCAATTCATCCGTTACTTATATACATGCTCGTAACTGACATCGACACAGGTAAACGTTTAAATCTCGCTACACCCTTTTGCGGACACTGGTCTCTAACGCCGAAGCCGAAGTACTTCCGATGATCATCCCGAGTGCTTCTAATGTCATCGCACGCCAATTCCGGGGACGATGTTGAACTAAAGAGACAAGGGAAGAGGTATGTACGACTGACGAGAGATGACCAACTGACGAGAAATGACCAATGGTGATGGTGGCTGGATGACGGACGGTGGATGGAGCTGGTGGTGAGAATAGGCTAGGCTTGGTTATCCGAGTGCGTCTGCTCATGTCTACGGAGTGGGGTGGTGGTATATGCAGACGGTTCATCAGGGTATGTCGCGTTTTTGGAAATTTGAGGTATATACTTGGTAATCTTGTACGTTGATTTTGATATTGGAATGATAATGTTTGCGGTGCGGATTCTGTCTTGTCTTCGAAAGAAGAGAGAGGGTTTGGGGTTTTGGTAGGTAGGGAGTAAGGATTGTCTTCGCGATATTGGGATATGGCGAAGTTCGAGTATATGCCAGTTTGTATGTCTGTCGTTTGATTTGATTTGCTTGGGAAGGATTATGATTCCAAGTCGTTTCTAATGCGAGAGTTATTTTTTCGAGTGGGAGGCTTAGCGCTTATACATAAATGAGGATGATTAAATTTTATATTTGCATTATGAATGTGATTTTTGTAAGTACGGTACTCGAGTACAGCGCGAGAGGAGAGAAAGATTTGGGATATGCGTGACAGTAGAGCGGGGAGGATGGTGATGATAATGAAGAATGTGGGCGATGAGAGAGCAGAAGTGTCTTTAGAAGGTGTAGGAAGGAAGGGACCGGATGAAACGAGATGCAGGACATGATGGGACATAATTAAGATCGTAACGAAACTGAGAGTAAAGGAAGGTGTCTGAGATTTGGATATAATACGGAACTGACGCAGTGCGTCATCGAGGTTTGAGGTTGAGGAATATTCGGGCATGAATATATGCATAAAACTCAGAGTCAAAAATACGAAACTAGAACGCGGACATGCATGCAAGCGAGGAGGAAACGGAGAAAGATAGGAGATGGGCGTCGTTGGGGAAGACCGTGCAGTGAGGACAGAGGAAGTTGGATCCAGGATAGAAAGCGATACGGGAGCGAGGCGAGATCGCGTGTATTCTATGTATGGGGTATGAACGTTATATGAACGTTTGAACAGCGAACGAGAGACGATGAGTGTGAGTGGATGACAATAATTAGTTCAAGCGAGCGAGGGCAGAAGGAATGAGCCACGGAGGAGATGTAGAGAGTACGGAAGCCGCACAGGACTAGATGAGGAAAGCGGGAATTGGACCGTCGATAGGACGAGAGGATTACGTGGGCAACAACCCGAGAGGGTTGGAGAACATCAGCGAGTGAATCCAGGGCGTGCAAGAAATGAGGGCGCTAGTACGCTGTAGGTATGAGATGGGCGCGAGCGCATGGCGGAGGGTTGTTGGATGGTAGGGTGTCTATGAGCAAGACCAGTGGGACGGGAGAAGCGAGGGAGCGGTTGAGGAGGTGTGGGGATTGCGAGAGCGATGACGCATGGACGACGCGTTTGAGGGTATGTGGGGTTGATGGCGTGTCGTGTACATGTGTATGGATAGAGGTGGGAGGTAGGTAAGCAAGGAAGAGGAGGGGAACCGAGAGGGAGAGAAAATTAATTTATGTAAGCCGGCCCGTTGACCGTTGGTTCAACTTTTCACGTGTCCGGCTGCTCTTTGACGGCGTCTCCCTCCTCCTCATGGAACCCCAACGCGGTCCTTATCCGTAGAGCACAGTGCCTCCTACTTTTGACAGTGCTGTGGGACTCGTTCCCTCCTCTCTACTTCGATACATCGACCCTTCTGCACGCTCTCTCTCATCACGTACGAGCGGGACAACATTCGTGGCCTATGCAAGGATGATTCGAGCACCATGAAAACTCATCGGAGCGCTTATGCGCCTTCTTTGCGCCCTTCTTTTCCCCTTCGTGCAAGCACCGGCGCCCTTGGGTTGCGTCCTTCGACCGTCCGTCCTTTGCTCTGCCCCTTGGGTCGCGCGCTCCTTCACCTCTTCGCACGTCGTACACATACACCCGGAGCTTCCATCCTATCCGCGGTCGCGGCACCCCCACATTCTATACGCAGCAAGTCGATTGACAGGTCGCTTAGCCTCGCTAAGTACGTCCGTCACCCCGTCTGCGCGAACGTTCTCTCGTCCCGCGAGAGACAGCGCAGCACGCGTGAGAAGTTGAACGGACGGTCCGCGGGCCGGCTTAAATTAATTTTCGCCCCTATTTGTTGGCAATTTGTTGCCCTTCTCTTCCTCACTCTCACACAAGACGCATCATTTCCGTCTCCCAACGCTCTCTTATGTGAAACCCCGCCCTCTACCAAATCCAACATACTCTGGTGCCCTGTTTGTCACCCAACAACGACACCAGAGCCGCCATCTCTTACTGGCGTCCTGCCGTACATTGAACCTTATGCGCGCACAATATAGCAGGAGCGAGCACCTTCCCTTCACGCATCCGCCTGTTGGTGGCCAGCCCGTACACCACTACTCTGCGTCCCTCCCACTCATCGCCGCGGCCCATACTTATGTTCCAACCATCCTTGCTAGCTCGTCCGTCCTCCTCCCCGTAAGCTCCCCCGCTGTCGACCTCCCACTACGAGATCTCACAGCCCCACTCGGCGCGCCTTGCTCTCTGTGAGGTTTTTATTTTATCCTCACTACCTAGTCTATGGTACCTCGGGCCTCAAAGACGACTCCCAACTCTTTTTTAGTTCATCTGTCCTAAGCTTTTCCGCAATTCGGCATTGTGGATAATTCCAACTATTGAACTCACTTCCAAGTGTTCCTCGAATCTTCTATTCATGAATAAACGACTTACTACGTCAACCATAAATGCATAACGGACCGCCTCTAGCGCATTGAATTCTATATATCATATGGTGCACAACTACTGTTCTTTTACTATAAATCTGGCGAACCACTCTACGATATCATCTTATATCCTATTGTATCCCACATCTCTCACTCTCTTCCTCCAATCCCTTATCTTTTATTCTACGTCTTCTTGACGTACATATGTCTGACCTATCACTGTGCTTGTACGCATTCTTTACCGAACGCGTGCTATTCACCATCCCCTCCATCTGATGCCACGTATAACGTACATATATCCTACAGTTCTGCCTCATTTAGGCGCTCTATTCACAAATTCACATCACATTCTCGATGCATGAAATGCAGATATCAGGAATATATCGAGTCTCCCACCCGAAAAAGATTACTCTCAAAACGGCAATGTACCTTGACTCGGATCACAATCCCAAGGCTACTCGACCGTACCCCTCGTAAGATACAAGTATATACGTCCACCCTCAGGCCGTAATCCCAATCTCGCAATAACCCAAATACACCCATGATCTGTACTTATCCAAAACCCGAACCCGAACATCGAAAAAAAAAAAAAAAAACAAGACATGATCTCTCCCTTACTGGCACTCTTCCTTCGTCTTTCTTCGAAAGCCAGGCGCAAATGTCCATTTGAAAACTCTATCATTTCATTAACAACATTAACATATACAATGTACTATGTATACAGCTCGGATGTACAAAAATACGATATACCCTGACGAACCGCTTGCATTATCCCTATGAAGTTTTCGCGGTACTTACCGTACCTATCACGATAGCGGTACCCAATACTGTAAGTATCTCCTACCAATACTCATATGTAGATAACACGAGACAATCACACCGATCGCCACCGTTCCACAACTCGAGTCTCTCGCCATCTCGCTCTTACGCTTAGCTCCTGGACGCAATAAAATCAGATACCGTAAGCCTTCGATGTTTGCGTTTAGTAAGTAAGAGAAAGTGAACGCCAGAATGGAAGGAATTACAATGACATCTTGCACTCAAACCCGTCCAATTGAAACCCACCGACCAACTTCCGACTCGGACGCTTCCCTTATCAGAACGACGGATCGATCCAAGGCATGGATGGTCATGTAAGGGTGTCTTGTGTTTCGACAAGCCTCGAGCTCGACGTCATCCGACATACGCATTCGCCGTAGGATACAAGAAACTACAGACAGACGACCACGTAGGAAGAAATCGTAATGATCATCGGAAGTACTTCGGCGACGGAGACCATGGCGAGAGCCTGGGCTACGTATGTACATGTGCGAGCAGACGATTTGCATGTGCGACGACAGTCTCCAAGATAAGTAGATCGAAAAAGCGTGCCTCTTCAATCTAGAATTCGGATATAAAGTGAGCATTACAAGTACGATGGGTTGAGAGAAGCTTCATTGACAACGCACGAAGATAATAAAGAACCCCCATTTTTCTAACCGATCTTCAACATCAGCAGCGACGATTAGAGGTGCGATATTGGCATCAAATTCCACAATCTCCTCGTCCGCATTACAAGCTAATCCTCGTCGGTATACCAAAAAGTAAATCCTGTATCAGAGCTAGACAACGAAAAATGACAGAGAGATCAGAACGCACCTCAATTGAAGATAGACGTTAGTATATCGTCCCATCATCCCGTTGAGACAGGTCTGATTCTCGCCAACAGTGGCGAGAAGATGGTCCTGATGCATAGTCTCGCTCCAGTATAGTCCATGGAGAGAAAATACTAGAAAGCGAGTACGCACCCTTCGAATCATCTGCATATGGCGATAAATGATAAGTAAGAACACAAAGCTCATAATAATTTCGATACGTACCACGCCTGCGACATCATCTTATATGATCTCTCAACACCTGCGCCCAACCGAAGAGACAACGACAATAATTTTGACCAATTTCGTTCGACAGCCAATCCTACGTATATGTCGCTGTACGCTCCTAGTTCAAAGAGAAAAAAGATAAGCTCAGGATGATTTGACGAGGAGGACGAGGAGAGCGCCAACGCGAAGAGACTTACACCACAAATCTCACCACCACCTCCATCTTAGGCTGACCGAAGGTTTAAATCTCCGGAAAGCTGCTCATCGCTCACGGAAGAGCGGGCGGACCGATTTTGATCCCATAAATGAAGAAGGGTGAACACCAAAAGTAGGAATTGGAATTAATGCGAATGAGGCGATTACGATGCACAAACGCTTACCTCGCTTGCGATATTCTATGATACCTCCTATTCCTACGCTCAGACAAACATACGATTGTGTAAAATTGACTGATGTCGCGTTCCGCTTCTCGCACCACATTGTCGTAGACTAACAATAAGCCCTGGGATAATGATAAGGAGAGCGGAGAGTAACTTACAACATACATCACACGACTTCGTCCACTCCAGCCAGATTAAACGATGTCCGGTCTCTCAAGAAACATTGAATTTTGCAACCAGCTCGCAAT